>UNPT01000009.1:0-305039 GCA_900536445.1 Hymenoscyphus occultus | reverse complement strand
GACAGGTGGATCAAGCGAGTGGTGGGATGGTGAAATCAGTAGATCAAAGTGAGTGCCATAGACGAGTGAAAAATGACTTGATTTTCAGCTACATACAGTGAGGGAACGCCTATACATAGAGAAAAAAACACTCCAAGGTAAGCTAGCGACGTTCGATCGATCGATCGATACGTAACTGGGTTAATTTATTGAAGTGGTGGTCGATAAATTAAGTGATGGCGTTTAGGTGGCGAATTCTCGAAATCGCATTATATATTATATATATAATATATATCGATTCCGAATATCGACAACAAGATCGCGAGCATATCGCGAACAAATACGAACAGGAAGACGTATTACTAATCCAACACTTCTAACCTGGGTCGCTAAGCCGCGCTCGCTAAAGCTTCCCCGAGACTTCCTCGGAAGGCTAATCGCCTCAAGGTCTGGCCACGGGGACTTTACAGCGTACCACGTCCGATTCCGGCACCTCGATACGCTCCTTACCTCAAGCGATTGTTCGTGCGGTAAAGAGAAGACGCCGTTCTACCTACTCTTCTGTCGTCGAGTTAAACAGATAGCGCCGGAGCTGGTAGCGAGAGCTAAGCGAGACCCAGGAATCCTCTTTGGCCCTCGATCAGAGGACCTCTTCCGAGAGCTCCTTTTAAAGACTAACTTCTTTAATAAGATCTGCCCCCTTCGGACTGACTTAGTTACTACTTAGTCTACTCTAATTACCCTCTGTTAGCCTTTATTTCCTTCTCTATATCTTTATTTCCTTTGTCTATTACTGCTCTCTCTTGTAACTATATGTAGGAGTTTCCCCGGAAGTGGGGTCTCTCTTTAAACTACCACTAGCAGATTGGCTTTCCTATTTGCGACCCCTGTAGCCTAGGGGGGATTTTCCCCCCTAGCGTCCTTTGTCCTGTCTAGGAATTACCTAGGAGCTAGCCTTTAGGTGTTAGTATCCGCCGGACGTTAAATAGAAATAAATAAATAAATACAGTAACAGGAGGGTGCACGGACTAAGATATCCGGTTTTCCCTGTCAGATTACCTAGTACAGGTAGAGCCGGGGTATTGCGAGGCCATGAAATGACAACTCTTGAATATGCACAACGTTTGGGAAACAAAGACCTTTTCCCGGGGCCATCTTTCTTGCCAAATTCTAGTCTGTCAGAAGATTGTGTCGTAACGTACATTTTACCTGTACCAAGCACCTCAACTCGGATATTATTACCCAGTTCCAACCACAGACCACACGCTCGGTGCGTAGATCACGCACATAGGATAGATCAATCACTCTAACTTGCACTTTCAAGTCCTGGCATATTCTGCATATATAATAATGTCGACAGACGCTTTGTTTCGATCGTCAATCAATTACTTAATCCTTCCATTCATCAAACAACCACAACATTACTTAAGCAAATCTTCATTTACCCTTCCTCTCTTCAAGAAGAAAATACTTTCTGTCAACATATATCCATCATGCAGTTCTTCGCTATTCTCTTCACCCTAGCCTTTGCCGCTTCCCCTATTGCTGCTCATCCATTTGCACAAGTCTCCGCCTGCGGTGATGGCGCTAGATGCATTAAACTATGTGGAAATGCTGTTAGTTATTCTACCTATAATCACTCTACTCCCTCTCCCCCCTATTACATACTATATTTGTCGATCCTTTCGCTAACGTAACTATTCGAACAGCCAGTAGAATCTATGTATTGTAGAGGCGATGAAATTCAATGCACCTGTAACAGGATCCGACCGAATTAAATTAGGAAGAATGTTCACCTTCTACTTCTTCAATATGAGTAGGGTTTGGAATGACATACGGAACCTTATACTGTGGAGAAACAACACGCCTCATATAGTACGAAGCATCTCGGAAACTGGAGTGAAAATGCAGGGGGGATAGAGAGAGAAGGGGAGTGTAGATATATTTTATAGCCGGAATAAGGGGGACATCTGGTCATGTGTTCCTAGGCATACAACCTGTATATAAACAGAGTTTTCTCTTCTAATTTAAGCTCCTTGGAGCGTTTTACCTATGAATTACTACTATCCTATACGCGATAATATATTTATTTTAGCTATTATAGCTGTAATAAGAATTAACTTAAGGAAGATTACTCGCATACCTTTTAGACAACCTATATATAAAAAGCTACACATTCAGAAATAAGTTTTGATATTATTAACTATATGAATAGCATTAATAGTATCTTGATTCGTACTCTATTGCCACATGTCTATTGGGCGACACTATAGAGTAACTATGTTCACTAGCTATAGAGGGCTAACCTCAACGATACATAGTAAATCAGCTTATTTTACTGAATAAAAGCTTGTAGTTAACCTTGAATTTAAGTATTTTATGTTTGAACTTAGCGTAACTAGATGCTAGAGCCGATTCTAGCGATTACGCTGTATTATAATAAGTGGGTATGGCCTTTCAAGGGGAGGTACGAGTATGTATACGAGGAAAAAAAACTACATTACTGGCTTCAAAAGATTCACTAGGCGAGTGGGAAGTATGTTGACTACCAGATCGGTAGGCGGTAAATATTAGGCAAGGAAAGGGTTTTAATTTACCCGGCTCCCCGGATAATTCTGATAGAACTCATCCCACCCGTCGTTTGCGCTAATCAATACAATACCGTCAGGAAGTTCAAGTCGCTCAGGCTTGATCCATTCGCACTCCCGGGAGGAGCATTTACACTCCATCATCAGCTCTTCCAAGTTAGGTAAAAGAGTTCTGATCATAGTTAGGTCGTGAGTAGTTGACGTGGACTTGGATGCGTCTTTGGTGATCCCAAAGAATTGGTACATATTACAACGGACCTTGAATTTGGCTAAACTTTTACGGATGGTCTCTTCATTTATATCGAAGGTGTGGTTAAATAGATGAAGTAGCGGATGTTCCGGCTTTTCCTCTCCTCCCTCAAACTCAAAATCATCTCTATCTCGGTGCCACTTATTTCCGAACTCTAGTGTATCCCTTGCAGGGTCAATCAGAAGATCTTGGAAGGAACGGCTTCTTTTGGCTAAAGGAAACCGCAAGTCGTACCTGCAAGTCCACTCTAATAAGAGCGAGGAAAAGGGGCTGATGAGTCGGCGCCTCAAAACTGTCCAGGACTCGAGATTGACTCCCATAAGAGCTGGCAACGGGCCATCAATTAAAATTCTAACTTCCATGTCTTCCACACAGTCAACAGGGAAATTGACGTTGATCTTACGGCAAGGTGTATCTAAATAGGCAGTCTCCCATATCATGATTCTAAGCTCAAATGGCAAGTCCATGAAGCCAGTAGTAGCTTTTATGTTGGTAGCCATGACGTAATTGGAATAGGCAATGATTACTGAGCTTTCTTCGTGATAAGTAGAGCTTGTTGATATAAGAATATAAGAATTGAAAGATTGGTATTCTTGATTTCTTAATCATTTTCCTCCGAAGTACAAGCTCCTTATATAGACCGTTTCTGACAAAGAGAGTGTAATTATAAAAATGTAATTCTTGAAGGTTACGCATTATTCTTACAGGGGTCATAGTCTTAAACACTCCTTGATACAAAGATCTTGTTATCCGATAATTTGATCCCCTTTGTCAGGGCCTTAGGGACAATTTAATATAAAGGATTTGTTAATACTGTCTCGTTCTCTTTGTTAATAGTAATATAGCAAAAATTATGGGGTTCTTTGCTTATCCACTGCTAGGCGACCGGAAACTTTAATCAGAGGTCAATGAGATGTAAAAAGAGTTACTGGCGAAAATTGGAGTTAAAATCAGCGTTGAGAAATTTGTTGGCAAGATAATCGAGAGGGGGTAGCTTTTATATAGAAAAATATCCAAGTACTTGCGAGAATTAACGAGGGCATCTAGCAGGAACCAAGTATGGTTAAAATTGTCCATGAAATTAGCATCAATCCACCTCTAGACTCTGGTCGATAAAGTCAAGTCCCAAGAAGTGATTAGATTTAACACTTGGAGATAAGTCTTTTAAGCACATGCTAGGATTACCTTAAGGCGACTTCAAATTTATTATACTTGGTGGACAAGCTCTAAACATCAGAAACCGAAAAGGTTGTTACTAGTCAAGATTGTGTAAAGATTCTTATTAGGCTCTAAAAAGTTCATATATGTTAAGTAGCTCTGTAAATAGTGGATTCACAGTTGTTTCCGTCAGGACCTAGTAATCATTTCTTGAGCTTTCCTCTACCAACGTATCTGTCCTTTAAAAACGACCAATTCTTTTTACTCTGTTTCTTAGAACAGCCGGTGCCAGCAATATACCCCAGATGACTTGAACCACGGTGTTCTACTTGAACAGAAGTATTCACTCGGACGTATCGATAATGCCGCCCCGCTTGATTTGTCCAACACGTGAGGCGTCCTTCAATCTAAAGTGATATTTGCAACTCAAAAACAACTTCAATACATCTCAATTAAACCATTTCTCACTTTTTATTCTCCAAAAAGTGTATTTATTGTGGGCTGCAGTGACGGCGGCCTGAGCTCCGCTCTTGCATTGATGTTCCAAGTGAAGGGTTGGAGAGTTTTCGCAACCATAAGAGGCACTTCCAAGATATCTACCCTTTCGAAACTGCACAATGCAACCTTTTTAGCTGTCCATATGGGTCAAAAAATCACCAAATCGCAGCCGCAGTCGCGACCTTAAAGTCAGAAGGCGCCGTTCCAGATGTATTGATTAACAATGGCGCCATAAGACACTTCTCTCCGGGTTTGGATATCAATCTGGAAGACACGGGAGCGATGTACGAAACCAATGTTTGGGGACCACTCGCGCTCACGCTAGCCATATGATACCTTTTGATCGAAAGCAAGGGCATGATTGTCAACATTACCTCCAACTCAGGATACCTCAATATCCCTCATATAGGTATGTCACTTTGAAATCGGTATTAGGGAGGGAGCTTCTGACATATTACAAGTTTTTGCGCAGCTACAAAACGATCGCTGAGTATACTCAGAGAGACAATGAGACTCGAATTGGAGCCATTTGGAGTTAAAGTCTTGAATGTTGTCACAGGCGCAAAGAAAAGTAAGGGTCAATCATACTTTGAAGACTGGAAACTTCCTGAAGGCTTAATCTTTAAACCCAACGAGGATATTATCTCAGGTAGAGGGAGAGGAAACGATTGAGTCAAAGGCGAGGAATCAGCCACGTATGCTACGAATGTGGTAGATGATATTGTTCGAGGAGCCACTGGAGTGATACGGCGAGGTGAAAATGCGGGAAGCATCAAATTTCGGACAACGTGTGTACTAGTACCTCAAAGTATGATGGTAAGTTTCTGTCCAAGTAATGGAACTGTATCAACTATTATTGGCTATGCATGCTGACCAAAATATAGGACAATTTGGTATTTAAAGACACTGGACTCGATCGGCTTCCAAAAATGTAGTTGGAGAGAAGGGAGCGGAGTGGAACTTCAAACACAAAGTGAAACAAGAGCTGGCAGACCAATGAAAGACATCTTTGCCAAGGATCAAACAAGGAAAGGGCGATAAAAAAAACGCAAGATAGGTGGCCCAAGAAGAAATTGGGTTTTCGGATCGACGACCAAGTCTACAACGACTTCTGAATAAACCAATTCTGGATTTTACCGTTCATGTATGTTTTTTAAAGGACCAGCTGCGCATTTCCCTGACATCTATGCCCAACCATAATCCTCAAGCATCTTCTCCAACGGCTGCACAACTCCAGCATATATTGACTGCGTGAATTTTGCATCTCCCCAGTTTGGCTTAACATCAAAAGTGAAACAGTGACTGATAGCAGCTTGGAAGTTTGGACCTCCCTCGCCCTCAACCTGACAAATCCAATCAAGCGCCGTAAGAAAGTTTGTTTGATCGGTTGGAATACCTTGGGCAAAGTTGTCCACTCGCCCTGGGTGACTTTCGATTGAATGACCAAAACAGAGTTCCAAGAGGAGAATCCCGAGATGTATAAGACTGCTTTTTGTGGCAGATCGTTCAGTATAAGATGTTGGCGAAGATGTTCCACCTTCCGAAGGATGTGGAGACGGTCCTTTTGTCGAAGAGAAGAATTGTTTAACGTAAGGGTGGGCAGTTTCGATCTTTTCGTCGTAACATTCGAAGAAAATATCTTTCTTTTCAAGCTTCTCGGTTAGCCATGGGGTGGTCTGAAGCTGCAAGAGGCTAGAAGCTAGGACGAGACTCAATCTGTATCGATCCCTTCTTGTCAGAATAAACCGAGAGGACATATCGAGTAGTTGCTCTAAACTTTTGAAATTTTGGCTGCATGACGGGGTCCTGCTATCCACGATAGACCGAATTTGATGATGCTGATGTTCCTCGTCGGGTAAGTAGCCCAAGCAAAATGAGATACGTGGGTCTGAGGTTTCTAGCATTGAACATAGATCGGCGATCTCAGTATTAAATTCAGGCTCTCGTAGGCTAGGCTCAATCAAAGTATTTTCTGTAGAAGTACCGACAAAGCAGGTGCTCGCCCGCACTGTTGCACTAATATCTGTTTCATTACTCAGAGCAGGATCCATACGGACCGTCTTTTTTTGTCTTTGACCACGGAAAAGTCCGGTAAAGCTAGCGCTAAGTCAGACGTGAATCTAGAGACAACTGACTAGGGCTAAAGTTACCTATGCTGGTTACTCTCTGGGGTGGCTAGGGTGATTGACGAAGCAGATTTGGTTATAGTGCTGGTAATGGAGCGAGAACCCGATGGTACTGAGAGGGAAGAAGAGCTCGTGTTCATGTGTGTTCCTTGATCATGGCTCCCAGATTTCGAGCCGCTTTGGAAACTGGCCCTGAGAAGGTTGATTTTGGTGCTGTTTCCTTGTAATGGTGTTGGCCGCGGCTTGACGGGAAATGCGTTACCGGGCTGTTTTACGGTAAAGACAAGCTTGCGTCGAGCTTTTGCAAGGCTCTGGTTAATGTTTGGTTTTTCGATGGTCACAATAAAATGCGAGGGCCAATCACCAGTCGCTCGTTTCTCTAATTGAAGAGCGACCAAGTGAGGTATGTCGCAACTGCATTTCCAACCATTTGTCAGAGCTAAATGCAGACCTTTTGCCTGGCCCCTGATACATTCGAATAGTCTAGCCCACCGGGTGTCTTTGGTGGCAGTACTGAGGTGGTTGCTCTGACTATCACTGCTCTTGAAATCTAAACTGGTTACAAGTTTGTTCAGTTGTTCAGTCTTTTTGCTGAGAGAAGCAACAGTTTTGCGACCCTTGTTGTGAAAACTGTGCGAAAATCGCTTTCTTTGGTAGTTATACCTGTCTTTCCCAGGACTTGCCCAATCGACCTAGGTTCGGCATATAAGCGGAGCCAGAGAGTTGATTCTTTCCCCAACTTACGCTACCATCTTTCAACGACATAATGGATTCCAAGTTTTTGAAATCGTCTCCAATAGCTTCTAGCAAGTATAGACATGCCTCACGAGAATCGCCGAGTCTCTTTTCCAATGCCCTTTGTACCTCAATGGTCCGCCAACCTTCCAGGTAATTGCCCTTCAGCAAGCACTTCTTTGTTTCCTCTTTCAATTCGGCATATCTCAGTAGTCGGTCGACTATGTTATCGAACATTTGTTTCTCGACTGTGAAAATTCACCGAGTCAGCATTGCCATATAGTGATCATCCAGCCTCTGATAGGCGTTTTCGAGCTCCCCCATTCATCTGTAAAGGGAACGGATGTTTTGGGGTATCTACCGTCAACATCGTTGATGAAAATTCTGAAGTCGTTCTTGAATCGCACCCACTTCACAAATGGCTCGAAGCCTTCGCGATAATCGTGGGCCACCTTGATCAGCAATGGCAGTCCACCTAGGACAACGCCCACCACTTCAAAGCCAGACATGGTCAATTTTACGATGCACCGCACATCTTCCAAAAGACGAGTACTCTTAGAGAGAAGAACTTTGATCCTATGACCCATTTCTGCAGCCTCGTACGACAGGAAGGTGGGGATGAAGAAGGATGTCACTCTGTGCTGTCATTGGATCCGCAGCCGCTGTGCCATTTGACCTCGGCAGAAATGACAACAACTCAAGTTGTCATATCTATCATCCTCTATCTTGTTGGTACTGTTGCGAGTAAAATACAGAAGTTCTGGACCCTGTCTGGATTGTATGACAAAACGAGTCACGCATTCAAGAGCTCCGGATATTCTCAATATCGGCGGACCTAAGATGGACCAAGATCCGGTCGTTGAAGAGTCTCTTCAGCAAACACGAGGCCCTATAGCTGTCGGGCCATCATCGGATGGTCAAGCTCTTGAAATGACCGAGCCTGACGCGACGGAGAAACCCAAAACTACAACAGGGAGAAGTCACCTAAAGACCATGACGGGCTGTAACAATTGCAAGTAAGTGCTTAAAAATGATATGATTTGTGCCAAGATTCCGGGCTAACCAAAGCATATTCTAGAATCCGGAGAGTTAAATGTGACGAGACACAACCACAATGTACCAAATGCGTGCGGTCCGGGAGAATCTGTGACGGTTTCAGAAATGAAAGCCCAGAAAGCCTCAATGCGAGAGCGTACCAGGGAAACTGCCAGGTAAACTACCAGGTAAACAACCAGGTGAGCTACCAGGTAAACAAGTATTCCAGCTCAGAGATGTCGCCTCCAGGTTCTTCCACTGAACCCACTGGACCACATAAGATTCCAGCTCTAAAGAAAGGAGATGACCAGAACTCATCCGATTACACAAAAAAGGAGATCTCAATCCACGAGCTGCCAAAACCTCTTCGGCAATCGGCCCGCTAGCGAATGAGTGCCTGAAGATATTTCAAAACTTGCTTGATACTTCACAAAAGTCCCATCCAGATTTCGAGATTGATAATGTGAGAACCACAATCGATGAAGCCCGAGCTAGATTCAAGGCTTGGGGTACCAATATCGCCGCTTTTCGGAGCGCGGAGATTCGAACGTCACTCGACTCTCGATTGTCTGAGGCTCCGGCTATTAGGACCATTATACTGCAGATTCTCGAGGATCTTAAGGGGTACTTAACTGAATGTAAGTTTTCAGCATGTGAGCCTATTGAATACCCAGACTTTATTTTAATACTAGACAGCAAGTTTGATTGTATCTGGAGAGAAGGGGAATCAAATTTGGAATCTGGATGATGCTAGCGATTCCAGTGTTTACTCCGATGACGAGGACGAAAATCCAATCTCTCAAAATACGAAGAACCCCTCACTCAAGAACGTTGTCTCGAATATAGATGAACAAATCAAAGGCATCGTTGCCTCAAATTCGAGTCTTATGAGGCTGTCTATCATCATAAGGAGCTCATCTACTCGCGATGATTACCTCAAAGCAGCCTCAAAATACAATACTTGGAGTCCATTGCCTGACATAGGCCACGTCAGAGAGAAGCACGGCTCTGCGAAACAGAGCACTACATGGCTAATCGAACGTCTTGGGAGAGCCATCACAAAGCGCCGTCAGTTTCTTAAATACCGCGTTGATCACAATGATAAAATGACAGGGTCTCACGAGGTGTATGAAACGAAGCGAGAGAAGCCAGAAAAGACTATCATGGCTTCTACTAAAGCAACCACATATGCCGCCGAGAATGTAATTCAAATTCATAGGGCTCCGGCGTCTGATGGTGGTAACTCTCTGACTTCGCAAACTTCTTATGAGCCAACAAACTTTGCACCTGAGGGTGCGACTCGCAATCTTAGCGTTCCATCTCCTCCTAAGTTCGCTTTTCCGGAAATTCTGTTCGAATACGGGGAGCCTTTCCAGTGTCCGTACTGTTTTACAGAACAGGTTGTCAAGAATAAAGCCGCTTGGAAGTATGTCAACGAGCTACTATTGTCGGAGTTCGCTAACGAGATTGCAGGAAACATGTTTTTCGAGGTAAAATATACTTCACTCTCTTCTGTGAAACCTTTGCGAGCGACACCTGGGCAATTTAGCAGCGATCACTATGCCACCTTTTTTGTTTACGCATCTCTACCTGCTTCAAGCAAGGCCAGTCTTCTTTTGCAAACTAACAAGGCTGACTTATTCGTTACAGACCTCAAACCCTATGTCTGCACATTTGAAGAATGCTCTATGGCAATGTTCCGAAGTCGAAATGAGTGGTTCGCCCACGAAACTCAAAATCATAGAAGAGAATGGGCGTGCCAATTCTGTTCACTTCCTCCATTCTCTAGCGTATCTGAGTTCTCGAATCATATTACTTCATCACATGGAAACGTTCTACGAAATTCATCTCTCAAAGCTCTCGTATTACAAAGCGAAGAGCCAGTCGACAAAACACCCTCAACTGCATGCCCCCTATGTGATGAATGGGAAGAAGATGTGAACCGGATACAGCAAAAGTTGGATTCTACCCGGCCGAAAGGTGGAACATCTGAGGGCAAGACTCACGGTAATCTCAAAGTATTTAGGCGGCATCTCGGAAGACATATGGAGCAACTTGCACTTTTTGCATTGCCTGCCGTCGAATCAGAGCAACTGGAGGACTCGAGTTCCGGAGAAGAGAATGAATCACTAAGGAGTCACGATGAAGAATTGGTAGCCGAACTTGTCAGCCCAGCTGATGAGTCCGAAGATGCACAGGGAGGATCAGACCTCATTGAAGACAGTAAGTTTTTCAAATCTATAAGCACCCCGCTACTTGACTTGATTTGCCTGACAAAGTAATTCATCGTATCAGCTGCGGAATCTACCTATATTCGCCAATTGGCGGAATTCTGGCAGAAATATGGAACCAACATCTTAGAACATCCAGCCATAAACCTCACGTTTTTATACAGAATCAGAAATGCAGTAGAGAGTAGAGGAGGGTATAAAAATGTATGCAACTTCAACGAATGGGACGAGATTGGGCGAGATTTAGGTTACAGTGAAGTGGCAATGTCTTCACGTGCGATCTCGCTGGAAACCCTATACCGAGGATGGTTGTTACCATACGAGACCTGGCTACAACAAATGAAACTCGTGCATACTTTAATGCCCCCTTACTATCCTGGACCTCAGGAGGACAGGGCCGCTTTGGAGAAGAAATTTGCGGAAGAGAAAGCAGCACTCGAAAAAAGGAACGCAGAAGAAAAGGCAGCGTTGGTAAAAAGGATCGCCGAAGATGAAGCCGCCTTAAAAAAGCAACTCGCGGAAGTGGAAGCGAAAGTCGCATGGGAGAAGAAGGTGAAGGAGGAAAGGATGGCTGCTATGAGGAAGAAATCAGAAGAAGAGACAGCAGCGTGGGAAGAGATGGTTAGCGAGGAAAGAATTGCCGCTAAGAAGTCACTGGAAGAGAAAGCAGCGTGGGAAATGAAGAAACCAGAAGACGAGCAAGCAGCGTGGGAAAAGATGATTGAGGAAGAAAAGGCGACCTTGCGTGCTCAAGGCGCTGCGTCCTCATCATCTACTTCAAAATGAGACTGCTCTTCTACTGCAACACGCTACTATGCATACAGCGATATTCCTAACTCGTGTTAAAAACGTGATTTTCGGGAATACTAAAAAAAGTATAAACGTAGAATCGTGAGATAGCCCCTCCTATATAACTTAACAGCCACGCTTCTAAGGCTTTAGCCCTGTTGTAAAAGTAAGTATTAGTATATTTTAAGTAAATCTATCGACTCTTTATATGCTCTAGGGACGTAGTTATATAGTAATTCATAGAGGGGCAGAAAACTAGTTTCTATATAGCTCTAGCGATTTATATACTAAGTGTGAAGGTTCGATTTCGAGTTTTATAGTGAATGGATTCGCTTGAGTGAATAGGGGTATTCGGTATTCCGTAGCTATTTAGTTAGTTCCACCGCGTGGAGTTCTCTCCTTCTCTCCTTGCGGACAATCTAATCAATATTCCACCCTGACATATTGTCCATATTCCACCCTGACATATTGTCCATATTCCACCCTGACACTAAGACTCCGCTAAGGCTCGACCCCGCTATCCTGCCTCGCGGTTATAAGAATTAACTTTTTGCCCTTACTTAGATTATAACAAATAAACGCTACTAGGTTATATAAAAAGTCGATATAACTACTAGAAGTATATTAAAGATTAATTCTCTCAAAGGAATAAAGCCCTAGAAGTATAGTTATTCTATGATATAAGGAGGTTATTCTCTTAAGTTCCTAATTTCACACTTTTTTTTAGTATTCCCGAAAATCACGTTTTTAACACAAGTTAGGAATATTGCTGTACTCATCGGAGGCTTCTTGAACGCCCCTCTCTTTATCACCTAGACCGAATTACTTCGGTACTGAATTCGTCGGAAAGTCCGAGCTATTTAGACGAAGAACACCCAAAAACGACGATTTACCTAGTTTTTAATAGCCTATAACTTTACGTTTTATGATTAAAAGCTTTATCCCTCTTATTAACTTTTAGTTTAGTATATTACTAGTACTCCTATATAGATATATTAAGTTATAAGGAAAGTCTGTATTAGTATATATTCTAATGTTCTTAAGTTATATATTTTAGTACTAAAATCGGGCCGAAATTAGTATAGAATACGTAATTTGTAATAATAGACTACTTTAAACCTATTTCACTTAATACTATATATTATCTAACAAAATCGGAAGAGATAGAAAGGAAAGAAACGTTAAGATAAAGAGATCTTATAAAGTAATTTGTATTTGTAAATAGTAGGGTTGTTCATTTAGATCTGATTTATATAAATTACGATTAATTAGTAAATTAGGCGTTTAGAGGAAAATAAATTAAGTTTAATTTTTCTGCGTCACGTGATCATACAAGCGGTATAAATATCTGAATAGTCTAGCGGCTTCCTATTACTATCTCTATACACTCCTATAATACCTAAGAATAGTTAAGCTCTTATTTAGATAGAAGAGGAAGATAATAATAATAATAGTAAAATCTAACTAGACTCGAGTAATAACAAGGAAAGTTTATTATACTAGTAGACTAATAAAGTCAGTACTTATTAATATATATCTTAAGTAGTCTTTCTTGTAAAAATAGTCTACTTTTACTCCTTTTATATACCCTATTCTTATATACTAAGATCTAAATTTAGAGGCTAATTCTTAAATTAGGCTAATTTATAGGGGTTTTAATTATTTATAAGTTATCTAAATTTAGATTTAACAACCCTAGTGAATAGTCTTTTGAGTTTTTTCTACAAGTGATTATACCGAGTTTTAGTGTAAAAAGGGCAAATGGGTTAGACTTTCCGCCTAGTACTGTACTAGTACCCACAAGACCATCGTCGTCCAAATTTCAAGTCCCAGCTCAAACAGGCTCAAGCTTCGAAATGAGGGACCCATCATAACAAGACTTGTATTTCTCCTTTAATAAAGTATCTCACAATGATTTTTACGCTTCGTCAGATAATTTCACGGCAGTGAAGAGAACCAGCATACGCGAGCCATCAGTGACCCAAATATTGAGTAGAGAGTATCACGAATCACAAACCACGGTGCCACTTCCAGCACCCACTCCTCGCTGACCTCTGGTAGAACTTCCAGAACGGTATCCACTGGACTCTTCTTCAGAGGAAAATGAGGGAAGTGCTAGAATGATCGCGAAGGACCGTGATTTGCAAGCTAATGAGTATACATTGTTACGAAGTTAGTCTCTCGCTTACTCGCTCGCTTAATATAAAGACAACGGCAAAAGACAAAAATGCCACCTAATTAGTCAAAAACGACAGAAATGCCACCTAATTTTTTTTTGCGACAAAAATGCCACCTGTGTGCCATGTCACTGGTTTACTAGTAAAATTACTTGCAGAGTAATGTCTATATCATCGGTGGCATTCTTGTCGTAAAAGGGTGGCATTTCTGTCAGTATAGCGATTTTGTTTCTTCATCGGATTTTATAAGCAAGGCACTACAAAAATAATGAACAAAGTAAATTAGCTAACTACTCGCTATTTCTTTATATCTCGTAAGCTAGTTCTTGTCGATTTTAGTGGTGGTTGTCCCTAGTACTCCCTGCCCTTACGTTTACGTCTAAATCCTGGTTTTATTATTAGCCTCCATTCGCTCAATTCGCTCGATTCCTTGTTTATTTGCCTCAATTACTTGCTCCTGAGCGACATCCTCGTACGTAATCGAATCAACCTCAATACCGTCATCCTGGCCTTCTTGTTGTTCAGCCTCATCCTTCTTGTAACACAAGTGTTATATACTAAAGTTTGTAGGACTATTTGTAGGGGCTATACTTAGGTGGGGGCTGGTTGAAATCGAGAATTCACATTGGCAAATAAGATAGCAGTTCACTATATTCGAGGCTATTAGTATATATAGGACAGAAATGCCACTATCTTATAACAGAAATACCCTTGCGACAGAAATGCTACCTTTTTACGGCAGATATACTACAAGTCCTATTTTCATCAAATCTATATGTAAAACACATATAAAAGAATGAGTGGCATACAGGTGGCATTTTTGTCTTTTACCGTAAATACAAACACCAAAAAGGTACAAGTGAAAAAAAGTACAAGTGAAATAGAATGGTCATCGCATTATAACACCCCTCTATGCCTACTATATATATACGTATACCCTAATCACCAAACCTCTCCTCAAACCGACTCTTCCTCCTCTCTAACGTACTCGACTCCGTCGGACTCCCAGTATCTTGATTCTTCCCCATACCACTCTCACTTATCCCTCTACCCCCACCACCCCCACGACCAATACTCTCACGCCCTTGCCCATGCCCACTCCTCACACTATCTCTGACCCCAAACCCACCCGTCGCATCAACAGGCGTCAAAAGACTAACCATCGTATCCCTATCCCTATCACCATTCCTTCCCGAGGACCGAAAAGTCGACCCCTCATCACCTATCTGACTAACCTCATCGATATCACTTTCCTTCCCTCTTTCCTTCTCCCTAGCACTCAAACTCTCCGACGTAGAAGAAACAACATGAGGGCTGATGGGCGTGTATCCCTCCCCCTCACCTGTTCCCATTTCACTCCCACCTCCAGATGCCATCAAAGCAGGTTCTGAGAAGACCTCATCCTCACCCAACTCCACCATCGGGGTTTTACCATCACCACCAGACCGCAGCGGCACAACAGGCACAGGCACACCCTCCAACTCCTGCGGCCACATAATAGGATTCCCAGCAATCTCCACCTTGGCACTGACACCCTGCATCTCACTGACATACTTACTCGCCTGTCCAACATAAGGGCTCTGCTCACTCTCTCCAAGTCTCTTGCCTGTATCGATTTCCGCCGTGGGGGTGGTGGTTCTCTTCCCCAACCCTAATGCTGCGGTTTGATTCTTGCGTTTTTTACGGAGATAGAAAAGGGCTGTTAGGAAGAGGAGGAGGAGGATGGAGGTGCCGAGGATGATGCCTGCTATTGTGCCGGGTGGGAGAGGGGTGTGTTTAGAGGGAGGGGGATGTGGGGTTAGAGAGGGAGAGGGCGTGGGAGAGGGGAGGATGGAGGGTAAAGTAGGGGGTAGAGCTACGATATCATTCCCCTCCTCCCCAGCATCCTCGAATTTCGCCTGCAGGACTTGGAAAGTCCGACTATTATAATGCGCCACCACACCCACTTCCTGGAGAAACACACGTCCTAGGGCAAAACTCCCCTCCGGCGCACGTTTAAGCGGGAAATACCTCGAGGTCCTATTTACTAGTAAAGGAGGAGCGATTTGGAGGTCGAAAGCCGCATAAGGGAGGACAAAATCCAGGGTTTGAGCCGAGCTCTTTTGGTCGGAGAGTGTGAGTGTGATATTAGGGTTTAGTGCTAGGAGGGAGGCGTGTTGGGTGGTGTTTAGGAGGTAGAACCCAGAGGTGGGATCAAAGACTAGCCCAAATGCTTTTTCAAATTCTTGACAGACGCTCAGGGGGAGCCAGAGTTCGGAGAGCGTCGAGTCGATAAACGCAAATTCCTGTTTCTCCATAAGTACCCTCTCCCCCCCTCCATCTATCACAGCACTAGCACTAATCCCCCTCAGCGTAACAACCAAATCCCTCAGATTATCCTCCGCCATCGCAAAACGGACATCATTCCCCACGAACCGCGCGCGATCATAGCCACCGAAGATAAGGGAGCCAAAGACCCCCTTGAGGCGGTAGACGGCGCCGGCGGTGTAGGACCAGCTTTGCGAGGAGATATTGCCGTTGGTCCAGAGGGTGGAGGAGAAGGAGGGGATGGGGTGCTCGTAGGTGGTTTGGTTGGTGGGTTGGAAACCGAGGCCGAGGTGCCCGAGGTAGAAGGAGGGGGAGACGATTGCGGAGATGAGTTGGTGGGGGAGGGTGGGGCCTTGGGGGGTGGTGTAGCCTAGGCCTAGTGTGTCGAGTCCTTTTTTGGGGTGTTAGTATTTTTATTGTGGATAGAAATCCCTGATAAGCCCTTCCAAAGTTCCAAATCGACTGAACCTAAAATCCCCAACACGCACCCCTTTTTAAGCGAGTTCCTCGCCTCTCTCCCCTCTCCCCCCAAAGTCCCCAACCCCAACCCAAACAACAAAATAGAAAAAAGACATCAACATACCATAAACCCCCACCCCCTCAAACCCAAGCGCCTTATTCAGCCCCAACTCATTCTGCTCCCCCATCTCCCACGTACTAGACTTCGTAAAATCAAAGAACCCACCCCGGGAATCTGCGCAGTCGGCGGGCACGCCCGCACTGGTATTACACGCCCCCGCCGCGGCACCGTAGACCACCCAGGTTTCCTGCCAGGAGGTGGCGGGGAGGACGCGGAAGGTTTGTGGGGGCGTGCCGACGCGGATGGTAAAGGTGGACCAGAGGCCGTCGGGGCCTTCCCTGGGGTTGTTTGTTAGGGTTGAGTTATGGAAGAGAGGAGAGGGTGGAGGGGATTGGGGATGGGGAAATCGTGATGAGGGAAAAGAGAGGACGAACCAGTGTTGACTCGGCACCGCAACGATGGGAGCTTTTAAAGTGATGTTATCCTCTTCCCTCCTCTCCATCCCTCTCATCCCCACTAATTCCCCATCTTCATCGGTACTCGAAAAAGGGACCGCAACTGCGGTGCAACACAGAACCCACAACGCAATCTCGCTGCTCGATAACGAGTGCATAACGTGGTGTAAGACAGAAAATACAATACAATATAACATTACTTTTCTTGAAAAGGATCATTAATGCGCTTGTACAAAATCATGTATCAGGCCATATTTCGCGATGTGTGTGTATGGGCATTACATGTTCTCTCCTGTTTGAGATTTCTAGATTCTAGATGAAGAATGAATTTACAGAACATGAGACGGGACTGGATGAACGAGGGGAAGATGAGCTCATAGAACAGGGGCCGCGATGTGGTGACGGCAGGTACCAAATAAAATACTCTTCTATCGAAGAATTGGATTTGTTGATTTGTTGGTTATTGGTTGGGGGATGAAAATGGAGAGAGGGGATTGGTGGGCATGAGATGTGGGGGAGTATGGGGTTGTACTGCAGGTGGGAAGTGAGGGATTGGGATGTGAAATGACGTTTGGGGGTTTCAACAGATTTTGTGGGAGTTTGAGAGCGAATCGTTTTGATTTTGGTGGTGGTTGGGAGAAGGAAGAGAAACTGGGAGACGAAATGAAAACTCAATGCTGGGAGTGCTGGAAGGATGGGAGTAGTTGTTTCGAGATGGGTGATTGAGTTGTATTTGAGATGTGATAATTATTTGAGAATAAGACATTTTGTAATGAGGTTTCCTGCTTGCAGTGGAAAACTCAAGTTATGGCACAGAACACTTCGTAGATTGCAACTTGTCTGCTTGAATAGTGCCTCCACTGCCTCATGCTGTCATATATCGTGATAAGATACTGTGGAGTATGGTTGAAGTTCACTTGAGCTCTTGACTTCTCTCTAGTCACTTGTCTTGTCTAGACTTCTCGAACTTTCTTGTAGCTGCAGTGCTTATTGCTTCGGCAGTCGAGGGGTTTAACCAATCAAACCACGGACCTGTGAGACAGACGCCAAGTCAGCGCAGAAGAGAGCTTTGTGATATAAAGTCATCTTCCGAAAACCGTAGCAAGAGCACCTCATGGCATAAGACTTGAAGGTTGAAATAAAAATTTCAAGAAAAATATTCGCGTGGCAAAAAGAGATGGCCATATTGCTCAGCATAATCATAGCAGAGCCCCAAACCAATCATCTCCAGCTTCAATAATGAAGTCATGAAAAAACAGGCCAAACAATACAGCACACCACGCCACCAAAAAACCATGCGACACGTCGACGTCTCACCCCTGTAATTTGAGCATCCGTTTGCATGTCTGGCGTGTTTCTTCAATATTTCAGAATCAAATTGATATTTTAGGGTGGTATCATGACACGGTATCGGTGCAGCACGGATACCTGCTTTTCTGCCCCCCAAAAGTTGCACCAGCTGAAAATTAACCTTACGCTGCAATCCGTTTTGGGAGATTTTGGATGCTTCTGGCCGGGTGATCGGCGCATGGACATTGGTGGTTGCCGACATGGCAATTCAGGAATGCCATCATCCAGAAGGAAATTATGAGAGGAGCAGTGCAGCGAGTTTAAGAATGATTCTGGACTGATGGGAGTGCACGATATGTATGGGGAGATGAAGCATTTGATAGTTGATGACGTGCATTGATTGAATTGAGGGGAGAAAAAATGTGATCTGGTGATATCGATAAAAACACCTTCAGATGCTCTTCTTGACTCAAGCAGGCTCGGTTACGTCTTCGTTGATGCGGTGGCGTGGTGGAGACCCAATAGTCGTCGAGTTCTAGTAGTGAAGGATACTAGTGAAGCCATGTAGCAGATGAAAGAAAACAGACAGATGGACACATTTTGGCCGTGAGTCTGAAAAAAAGCGGAGGATCGAAAGTGAATTCAAGGCCGGCGGCGGCCTCAAAGCTCCGGAGCTACCCCTGTCAACTACGTCAGTGAGAAAGCTTCCAGGAGCATCTCTCGCTTTTTACAGCTGTGGTACGCTGTAGCAACAAGAAAAACTTGCCTGTACGAGGACGCTACGCTACGCAACGCATACTGATACCTGCAAATTTCAGGGCAAGGCCTGCCAAGGACAAGGTCAGTGGCTCACAGCCTACAAACGAAGAAAGGGCGATGATGGAATAGTTTGGTTGCCAATAATCCCAAGAAGCTTCTCTCTTAACCCACTGCCCAGCTGCACCTGCCTGCACTCCACCCCTTTCTTCCTCCAACACAAACACTGACCACTCTGGATTGACAACATACCAAAGCAACACAACACAACCCAACCCAAGCCAACATCTCTAAAACATCCATACATTCCCCGTCGCCATCTGAGGAATTCCATCGCACCACCATCATCAAATTCCAGTCTGCGAGACCTCTCTCGCCCGACTCCATCTATCCTTTTTCTTCCTCTTTTTTCGTTCAGTGATACCCACGATACCCAGCCTTTTTAATCATGACGTCCGTCAACAAACCCACCAATATTCAGGAGAAGGAGGCAGATGTGAATCGCAAGCTTCAACTCTACGGCATTGCATCAGGTACGAACATCTCCCTTTGCTTTGCATGCGCTCCCGACTAACATATTCTCTGTAGCTTTCCAGGCTGGCAAGGTCCCATCCGTAAGTAAATACCGCCCTTGATCGCGATTCATACTCTTCGAACAACTACCATGCTTGGGAGGGAGAGCTGGCGCAACAAGAACTGCAATGTGATGGGAATCTGGGAGGAAAGGGAGACACTGTCCAAGGTGTTCCCTCTTCTTTCACATCAATATCACTTCAATGATCGACGATTGTGCAATAATTGTGCGTCGCGTCATTGGTGCTCCCTTGGGTCACAGCCAGCACCAGAATCGGGAAAATGATTTCGTTTTTGCTACAGTCGCACAGAATCAAATGAAAAACCACTAACATCGTTACAGAATGAGCAAATCGACGTTGCGTTGAACAGCTTCCTTGCCTCGAAACCACTCGCAAATCCTTCCAACAGACTTTCGCCAGAGGGACAAGCTTTGGTCAAAGACTTCCGCAGTGTAGTCGAGCAAGCCAAACACCTTCTCCTCTCAAAGAATCAGGGTAATCTTCTCCAAGATTTCATCTGGGAATCTCAAAAGATCGATGTTGCAAACACTGCACTTCCCGGTGCTCCTATCGGCAAGGATGAAGCCAAGCAACACGGCAATGAGGCGTTGGAGGGGTTACGAACACTCGGCACATTGATCATTAGCAATGGTCAATTCAGAAAACTATGTAAGTTGTTTTGTTTAGCATCACAAGCTTTGCCAATGATTGTGCCAAGCTTTCTTGTATATTTTGTTGCATCCTTGAAATCATTTGGGGAATGGCATGTGAAATTGTCAATCAAACTAAACCTTGAGGGTCGATGACCATACTATCCCAGTTTTTGTGAAATCGAGTCATTGCTCCACTCAGTTCCAACTATCACTAACGCAACCTGCAGTAAATGATGCCACTATCCTCCTGCGAGATATCGCTGGTGACGCCGCAACCAACGCGGCCTCCAAAGTAAAGCCTAACCAAGATCAGCTCTCCCAGATCGATAGAGCTGCAGATGATAATACTTGGCATGACGTTCCCGATTTGTCTACTAATACTCTTAAGAATCAAATCAAGCAAACATATAGCAAAAAGGGTCCTGCCCAAAAAGAGGACTTACGCGATGCAGCCGGAGATGCCACACAAGCTGCTCATCCCAGCGGCAGCCGTGACCCAGCAGATGCTGTTGCTTTAGCTGGTCAAGATCGCTCTGATGGAACAGCTTCAGGACTTGATGCTAATCGAGGGTTGAGAGAAGGTGCTGCTACGCTGCAGGAACGGGCCTCAGCCAATATTCCCGAAGAGACCAAGCAGCGCGGCAGAGAGACCAGAGAGAAGACCAAGAATTACATCTCCAAGAAGATGCCCGAAGAGCGCAGAGAACAAACCATCTGGAGACTGAAGAAGATGATTGTTGAATGTCAAGGACACCCTGATTACCAACAAGCCATCACCACACTTCTGGATTTGGCTGAACAATATGCCGGACACGCCAACACCATTGGTCAACAGTCGACTGGAACAGTCAAGGGTGCACATACTGATTCGTCCTTGAAGAAGGCCGAGAATGATCTCAAGACTCTCATCGAGCGATTTGCCAACGGCACTTCAACCGAAGACCTATTTGAATCATTGAATACAATTTACAGAGACGCTGACAAGGATCCTGAGCTCAAGTCCTGGTTCAAGAACATGAATACCTACGTACGAAGATGCTTGAAGGAACAAGGTTACATCATGGAGGATCGTGCTAAGGAGGAGTGGAACGCTCTCTACGATCGCGGCAACTTTCTTCTTCGTGACCGCTACAGAAACCACACTGATCGCATCGTCGATGAGATCAAATTCCTTGGCAGAGAATTCGACAATGATCCTCAAAACAAGCAATTCGCCACTTCCTTGCAAAAACTCTTCAACGACTTGGGCAACGATGAGAACGGCAAGCCAACCTTCAAACCTCATTTGCTCAAAGATCTCAGCGATGTCATCTTGCCTGCCGTTTTTGAGGGTATTCGATACGTACCAGTGCCCAGAATTGAGTACAGTGATCCTATGGTCGATGCTATCATTGAGAACCTCGTCATCGAAAGTGACAACCTGATGCCAAATATCTTCGAGTTGGAATCGGATCACCACTTCCGATGGGGACGCAAGAACGTTGCCAACAAGAACAGCAATAGCGTCACTCTCAAAGTCTCTGGTGTTCAATGCGATTTACGCGATGTGTCATACTACATCAATCGTAAACAGGGTACACCAAAACTCAAGGATACTGGAGTTGCAGATATTTTCCTTGGCGGTTCTGGCTTCTCTTTCAAGATGAAGATGAGCACTACTTCTAAATCTGATAAGCAAAACTTTTTCAAAATCGAAAAAGTGGATGTGGATGTGAAGAACTTCGATATTAGATTGAAGCAATCCAGACACAAGCTCCTCTTCAAGATCTTCAAGCCTTTTATGTTAAAGGTTCTTCGACCAGCGCTCCAGAAGGCTTTGGAGAAGGCCATCAAGCAACAAGCTGAAGAACTCGACTCGATGCTCTTTGAAGTTAAAAAGGAAGCTGATCGTGCCCTTCAGGAAGCCGTTGAAGATCCCGAACAAGCTCCAAATATCTACAGTCGCTATGTATCTGCTATTCAGAAGAAGATGTTGCAAGGAAAGAACAAGGCCGAACAAGTTGCCAGCCAGACCAAGGTTAACATGGCCATGACTCAGAAAGACTCCATTTTCCCCGATATCCATCTAGAGAAGGGAATTTCCAGCAAGGCTACTGAGTACAAGGAACTTGCAATCAAGGACCCAACCACCTGGCAGACTCCTGTATTTGGTATCGGAAGTGCAAAGCCTTCAACCAATCTCCCCAAAGCCCCGGAAATTACTCGCAAGCACCATCAAGTCAACACAGGAGGTATTCGAGGACCACAGAATATTGGAAATACCAGTTCTATGAGTAACCAAGCTCATAATCCCACTGCTCAACACTCTGGAATGGCCGCTTCTAGTGGAAACATGGCGGGCGAGCGAAACTCGACTGTTACGGGATTTGGTAGTCAGGTCGATCAAGCATTCAGTGATAACTCCAAGGTCCCGATGACGGGTACTCATGGTACTAATGGTGCTATGAATGGTCATGGCATGAATGGAGGGTCGAATGGTCTCAACAATCATGCGACCGATGGGAAGCAGCCGGTTATTTACAATACCACGCTGGGGAATGAGAATCCAGTCATGACTGGAAGAATGTAAGGAAGCTGACGGCGACTAAATTTACCGACGCACAACGCCTTTTCTTTACTTGTCTTGGTTTTCTTTTTGCTTTGGATTTGGATTTTGAAGATACCAATACCGCGGATACCCGTTACTTAATACTCTGGGTTAGGGAGGGATAAGGGTGAGGTAATGGGATGTGGTGGTGGTGGGGAGTGGGAAGGAAGGGTTGTTTCTTTTGTTCTTTATTTCCGTTGATTTGCTGGTATGCGTGGCAGCGTGAATTGGTGGAGGATGGAGCGGGAGCTAATAATACTACGTAAAAGTTGGCGGGTGTGATTCCTCCTGGAAAGGAGAGCGAATGGAGATTGAGCGGCTGAATTACGAAAGTCCATAGCGTTAGAGCGTGAGTTGTAATTGCTAAATCAGAAATCAAGTTTGTTTTCCTGAATCACAATAGAGATATGTCGTGAATCATTCAAATCTCTAGGGACACATAGATATAAAAATAGGAAGCCTCTCCTAGCACCTCTTCCTTTCTCCTACAAACTCATGCAAAGTTACTACTACTGTACTACAACCTGCAACTCTTAACAACATCCCCAACAAAACAAACCAAGCAAACAAACTCCATACTGTACCAACACCAAACATGCACCCATCTCACCTCCTCCTCACCTTCCTTGGCCTCCTCTCTGTAGCCTTTACGTATAACCCTTTTCCTTATCAATACTTCACCGTAACAACGACAATAACATCCCTCCTCCTCCTTTCGGTTGTTCAGGTATTCGCTCAACCGTTTGGGGATACATATGAAAGGGAAGAGAAGGAAAAGAGAGAGCCGTTCAAGTTCCTTTCCTGGGAAGGGGGTTGGTGTAAGGTTGTTGGGCTTTGTGAGTGTGGGGATGGGACGAGGTTTTGTGATTCGCGGCAGTGATTAGATAGATGGTTAGGGGAGGGGTTGGGGGATAGGGGGAAAGGGAGGGGGGATGGGGGTGGGGGAAGGATGGTGGGGTGGGGAGGGGGGTGGATTGGGGATTAGGGTTTGGAGTATAGAGTTGTGGATATGTAAATATTAGAGTATACTACCTAGAGAACCCTTGAAGTGAAACTTTAATGAGATAGTTTGTAAGGATTGTAAAGTGATGGTTTTGAGGGAGATGCTTTGTAGGGGTGTGCTCTGTAGTGATTTAGAGTAGGGGATAAGTGGGTTGTTTTTAGTTTCTGGGTAGATAGGGTGGGTAGATAGGGTAGCTAGGGTAGGTAGAGTAGGTAGGGTAGGTCAGAGGGTAGAAGAATGGGAAAGTAAGGGGGGGAAGGAAGGGAGGGGAAGGTTGGAGGTTGTAAGGTGTGTGAGATGTATGGGATGGGGAGGAGGTTTGGGTGTAATTGTTGGTACGTACGGCATCCTGAACGTACACTTAGGTCGCTATCGACTAAATCGTAAATCGCAAATCGCAAAAGTCATATATTTACTACTACTACTATACTAGAGTACCTATACCCCTAAACCTTATCCTTAGACTTTACGTACCTAGGTATTTTCACGTATATTACCCTTACTACCTAGGTGTTTCCTACCTTTACTATCGCCTACCCTTACTGTCGTCGTATCCTCGCTATTATATAGGGGTTGTATCCTAGTATATCTTTTAGAAGAGAGAGAGAGAGAGAGAGTAAGAGAGTAGCGAATGGAATAGAAGCGGGGAAATATTTTCGTACGTGTCGCTTATTCCTAGCTCTAAATACTACTTTCTTAAAATAGATAGGCTAGTATATACTATAATAATAATTATTTACTACTTATACTTATCTATCCTTTCTCTCCCTTCTACTTACTCTTCTCTTTCTTTATAATAACTATTTATAACTCCGATAGTAATAGTAATAGCGATAGCGAGAAGAGATAGGTAGTATTTGTTTATTAGAAGGGGAGGGGGGAGGGTATAGTTAAAGAAGCGTTCGAGTTATATTCGAGGGTAGGAGTAGTCGAGTTATATTCGAGGGTAGGAGTAGTCGAGTTATATTCGAGGGAAGGAGCGTTTAGAATAAATTCGAGGGTAGGTGTATTCGAGTTAAATTTAAGCTTATTTACTTATATCGAGTTGTTTTACCTTTAATTCTAGCGCTGTTCTATAACTCTAACCCTAAGCCACTTTACGATTTATAAGTTACGATTTCCTATAAAATAACCTGAATTTCAAGTATTTACGATTTGCGATTTACGATTTCGTCGATAGCGACCTAAGCGTACATTTAGGATGCCGTCGTACGAGAGATACTCGTAAATAAGGGTACAAAACAGTAATAACAAAGGCATATAAAAGCAGGTATATTAGTTGGTTGATTGATGTTGAAATCAACAGACGAGTACTGAGTTAAGTACTCGTAAAGGCTAGGCTTCTAGATATCCACGTGATAAAGTGGTGGATATATCGCAACAGTAATACAGCCTACATTATTATCTTGCGGGTAGATTGATTGCCTTATAAACTACTTGGAAAGTTTATATTTGAGTATCCCATTTTGTTGTGAAGAAGATGGCATGAAAGTTTGACAATAGGCGGCGCTGAACCATTTACAGGAAATAACAAAAAAGGTTCACAGGCCATCGCGTATGTTCCTTTCATGCAAAAATATCCCCCTGTGCTCTCCTGCGATTTCTTTGTTAGCACTTTGGCTGATCTCATCCACGCCAACAATGAAATAACCTTTCCTTTGTTTATCTAACTGTTGCTGAGAAGGTACGAGTACATGGATTTTTTTTCATGCGCCGGTCTGACGTTTTTCCTATTTTGTAGATAGTGGTTTGCGAATTCGAAAAAGGACAGAAGCAGCTCTTAAAATTAATATCTACGCAATATGGCGGACCCTATTTATTACCCCATGTGTTATGATATACCCGATTTGGCTCCTGTGCCCGAGGATAGATGGCCACGGCTCTTCAATTCAGATTTCGCAAAGAAACAATATGAAGATCAAATCGAAGAGCAACGTAAAATAAGACAGCATCAGAAGGATGTTCTCCTTGGATACACAACGCAACAACATATTGATTGTAAGATCCCATAATTCCTTAAGCGTCCAGGTAGGCCCTATAGCCAGCATATCTACTGGGCCATCGAATTGACATAATACCAATTCTTTGGGCTTGCTTTTCATGAGCCTTCTGACGTTGTCTCGGTAGTTGACCATCATAGTGGAAGGAAATTGAAACTGCCAACACTTAAGAATCCTCTGGGTCTATTAACCAGGAAAACAAATTGGGAGACGGAATCATCGCGAAGGATGTTCAAAGGCTACTGGAGCTACAGGAGGGGAAAGAAACCCAAGTCATATGATTACGTCGAATTTACAACACCTCGAGAGAAGTCATTGCCGATGAACATTAATATCCCGACAATACCTTATCAGGGAAACTGGGAAGCCAGTAATCCGCTAGTTTGGGAGGTGATAGAGCCTGGTTTACGAATCGCAGAAATGCTGTTGATGGATAGATCGACGCTAGCATATGTGAGGAGATACCCTATCTTTCATTTCCGTGCAAATCTAAAGTGCTAGTAGTTACATCGTATTTTCGGAAGTAATGGTAGGATTGAGAGGATAGACGACTCCTTAAAGTTCGACACACAAGATCAAAATGAATACTTTAGAGTACGCCTGCGTGGCTGGGATAGCAAATGGGTAGACGATATCAGAGGAAAGGTAAAGCATCATCTCGATCTACTCTCGCAGGATATCCCGACGAGAATAGGGTTCATGAATAAAAGTCTGGAATAGGGTTCATGAATAAAAGTCTGGAATAGGGTTCATGAATAAAAGTCTGGAATAGGGTTCATGAATAAAAGTCTGGACCCGATGTACGATAGAGCCAACCCTTCTCTTGGTGGTGAGGATGCGGGTGCCTGGGGTTTGACATGGCCACTTGCCAGGCCGGGAAAACCATCAGATTGGGAGGATGGTGGGCAACCTGTCATTGACCTTGCGAGGATCAATAGCTATATTCAGGTGGAGCTCATTCAACATCCTTTTCTGCACAATCCTTCGATGTTCGAATCATCGCATCCTTTTCATCGAATCAGGTTTTTTGTTCTAAACAACCTAGTTACGTCTTCTTTCTACTAAAGCGTCTATTCCCTTTCAAGGGAATGTATTCCCGAGGAGCTACCCTCTCCCCTACCCCCTATATCAAGGGGGGAAAGGGGGGCGCCGACCGCCCTCCTCCTCCTCTACTAAGCATCTAAGCCCAATTCGTCTCTGGTACCTCTAAGGCACTAGAGAGGAGCAAAGTCGGACAGCTGTTTTTCGGTGGGACTACAGAGGTAGTCGATACCTACCTAAATACGGCTCTTGACCGCGCTCTAGCGGATATTCTCCCCTCCCTTCGCACTCTCTATAACCAAATTGCGACGCTCTGTATTGATTTTCAGCTTGCCTACACCTCTGGCGGTCCCCCTCCACTTGCCCTACAACTTCGACTCCCTACCCCCCCTCGCCTGCTTACTAGAGACGACGCATTACTGCCGTCTCCCCCTCTAGCTTCCCCTGAAAAATCTTCCTACGCTCGGACCGCCTTAGCCTTAGTTGCTGCCAAGATAGCCTTATCTAACCCTGCTCAGAGTACTTAAGTCGGCCCCTCGCTTAGCCTCCCTTGCCCTCCCTAAACTATAAACAAAGGCCCTTAGAAGAAAGAGGACCTTCGTCTCTTTATCCGTCTCTCTTCCGACGCTCCTAGCCGGAAACTCTCTAGTTACGCTATCTACTCTACCCTTCGGGAACCCCGCATTAGTTATAAAGACCTTGTTCGCGGTGTTCTTCCTATTACTTCTAGTTTTGCTATTACTACTTCTAGTACTAGCGCCCTATAGACCCTGCTTACTACTAAGAAAGCTAATATCCAAACCCTCTTCGGCGCCGCTAGAATTAAGTAATCGACTAGCTGGGCCTCTTTTCCATTTACCTGTATCCCCCGTGTAATCGAGTTAGTAACGATCGACAACTAAGGAAAGATTTCTACCACCCTACGTCTAACTACGTAGGAGGATGTTACTACTATGATCGGGGAGATACTTAGGGTTACTCCGACTAGAGCTATTATAACCTAGAACTCTAGCCTAGACAGAAACCTATTTACCGCTTGGAATATCTTTTTTAATGAATCCGAAGCTAGTAAGCTCTCCTCAGGAGAGACTTACCTCCTAGGCCGACGAGTCTACTAGAAGCCTGTCCCTAAAAAGTACAAGAGTACATAGTGCTCTAGATGCTGGGATTGGTATAATACTAGAGTCTGCGGTAAAAAGGAACGCTACCGAATCTGTAGTAGTAACAAGCACTCTGAGGCCCTACACCCTCGCTTTAACATCCACCTATAGTATAAAGCTAAATGCTTACACTGCCAAGGCCCTTATCTAGCCGACTTCCTAAATTGTTAACTACGCCCGAGAGCCCCTACCCCTCCCTCTAACGAGAATAAGAGGGCTATTATCTAAGCCTGTAACGAGATACGCCTACGTAGCGAAGAAGACTCTCCTTACCAGCTTGTAGACACCAACATAGCTATCCTAGCTACCCCTGCAGCCGCTAAGGCTCCCGCTCCGCCTTAAAACCTCACTACTGAATTAACAAACCCCTCCTCTCCTACCCTATAATAAGTAGACAACAAGGGCAAAACAGTAGCCGTAGTCTTTTAGTTATACAAATTAGTGTCTATTACTCCTCCGAAATTTAAGAACAGGCTCTAATATTAGCTTATTAACACCGAGCCGATATTATCCTTGTTTAGGAACCCTATATCTATACACTATATCTCTATAGACAGATTACCCGACGTTACCTAAACTACGACTGCTTAGCCCCGATCTAGGACTAGAATAACAGGGCCCCTCGTTCGCTAACCTTTGTTCGAAAGGGAGCCGGGTTGCTCGTGAACTAGCTCTCTCCCTCTAGGACCCCTAGCCGAGACCTTGTTTACTTAGAGATTACTACTTTACAAGGGCTGCCGCTTAGGGTCCTTAATATCTATAACGCTCCTCTAGGCTCGGCGGGGGCTAAAGAGGCCCTCGCGCTTGTTCTTCGGTCCCGGAGCATTAATATAAGGAACCTTCTTATAGCAGGTAATTTTAACCTTTATAGCGAGCTATAGCAACCGAACTTTAGGGGCAACGAGAGCCTACAGGTCCCCCTTCTCATGCCTTGGCTAGAGGATAAAGGCCTACAGTTCCTCACCCCCCTAGGGACTCAAATACACAACCAGGGGAACACACTAGACCTCGCCTTCTGCTCGAGTAGCCTTCTGCAAAGAGGGGCCTCTACTGAAGCCGATATTCGGTTTAAGTGTGGCTCTGACCACCGCTCCCTCCTTACTCGAGTACCGTAGCTTAGAGGCCAGGTTATTAAGGACCCTCCGCTTCGACTAAGCTCCCTTAACCGGGAGGCTTTCCTCGCGGCCCTCGAATCTCGTCTAGACTATGACTGGCTATATGTCAGGGTGGGGTATTGATTAGATTGTCCGCAAGGAGAGAAGGAGGGAACTCCTCGCGGTGGAACTAACTAAATAGCTACGGAATGCCGAATACCCCTATTCACTCAAGCGAATCCATTTACTATAAAACTCGAAATCGAACCTTCACATAAGGCCCCCCCTTATCCTAGAACCCTTCTGCACAGAAGCAGCGCGAGCAGCTTGTAATTCCTCAGACGTAGGTCGTAACTTATCAGGGAAAGAGCGATGGAACAGGGTACGAGATGTAGAGCCTGTAAACACATTCGCAAGGGGCTCCCACGTGGTCTCCTCGTAACCTCTCCACTAGACTAAATACTCAAATTGACTGTCTTGACGCCGAGAATCGATAATTCTGTCAACTGCCCATAATTCCTGACCACTATTATCGAGTGCTACTGGTATAGCTGGTAGATTATGCTGCCCAGGTAGTGGAGTACCCACAGTTGGCCTTAACAAATTAGTATAGAAGACTAGATAGATTGCTTCGAGTTCTACTGGCAAGTCTAGCTTGTACGTATGCGAGTTGACCTTCTAAAGGACTCGGAAAGGTCCTATAAACTTGGCATCGAATTTAGGAATAGGACGAGTAGATAGGATATTTTTAGTACTCAATAGTACTAAATCACCTACTCGATAAGCAGGGGCTGGGTCCCTTGAATTATTAGCGGAGGACTCCATCGAATCTCGAGCGGCTAGGAGATTAGTTCGTAATAAATCGAGGATCTCCTACATTTTCTGTACGAATCGAGTACCAGCTAGTTCTTTTAGTAACATAGAGTCTAAGTCTTTTAGTGGTGCAAAGCTTAGTCGAGGGTGGTAACCGTGGTTCGCAAAAAAGGGGGACATTCCAGTAGAGCTATTTATAACATTCCGTATAGCGAATTCTGCTAGGGGGAGATATTGTACCTACTTCTTCTGAGCGAAGTCTAAATAAAGACGAAGGTATTTCGCTACTGACTTGTTCATAATTTCGGTTTGACCGTTAGTCTCAGGATGGTATACTGTCGAGAGTTGTACCTGGATTTGTAGTATGTCGCAGACAGCTTTCTAGAAGTCAGATATAAACAAGGTTCCCCGGTCAGAGACAATTGAGCTAGGGAGTCTATGGAGCTTCCAAATCTCTCGTACGAAGACGTGAGCTAGATTAGCAGCGGTTATAGTAGTTTTGTAGGGAATGATGTGATAGTCCTTAGAAAGCCTGTTAGTTACTACCATTATCTGGTTAAAACTATCAATCCTAGCGAGGGGACCTATAAAATCCATGGATAAGTCGGTCCAACGCTGAAGTGGGAGTAGAAGTGGTTTCAGAGTGCCTTGATAACGAAGCTGAGAGTTCTTGTTACGAGCGCAACTCTTACAAGCTCTACAAAACTAAGCGATATCGCTATACAACTTCGGCCACCAATAATATCGAGAAATCAGTTCAAAAAGCTTGTTCCGTCCTGGGTGACCACTTTCTATAGAATCGTGGCTCTTTTGAAGTAGCTACACTCGTAAATTAGTATCAGGAACGTATAGACGGTCCCGGAAGTATAGCTGATTTTCGCGAATCGTACATTCCGACAAAGACACTTCCTTAGAGTACGGGGTACGGTTAAAACGATTTATCTCAGTCAATATTCGCTTCTAGAAGGGGTCGTTAGGATAGCCCTCCTTAAGTATACGGGTAATCTTCTAGTCGTCAGATTCGGTAGCCTCCTCTAGTAGTATAGGCGACAATCGTAAGGCCGGGTCTAAATTGTGACCCTTAAGTAGGGCCTGGTCCTGGTATTTTAAGCGGGGATCGTCCGAATCTTGGGGTAAATCCTGGGAGCGTCGAGTTAAAGAGTCGGGCTTGACGAGGTCTTTTGTAGGGGCTACTTTAATAACAAAGTCAAAGGAGGACAGGAACTCGCTCCAACGTACTTAGCGACGAGTAAGGTGCTTGGTAGTCATAAAGTACTTGAGATTCTGGTGGTCTGTAACAACGGAAATAGGGTATTCGACGCTGGCTAGCTCAGCTCGCCAGGATTCAAAGGCTCGTACAATTGTAAGAAGCTCCTTATCGTAGATCTTATAATTGTACTCAGCGGGGTTAAATACCCTAGACATAAACGCTACAGGATGTAAAACACCATTAAAATACTGAGAGAGTATTGCTGCAGATACAAAGTCCGAAGAATCGCATTCCAATACTACTTCTTTAGTGTGATCAAAGTGTCGAAGAACAGGGGCTGAAATAAAGGCTCGCTTAAGCGTCTGGAACGCATGCTCGCAATCCGAATCCCAGGACTAAGACACTCCCTGCCTAGAGAGAAAATTAAGGGGCTTAACAGTATGCGAAAAGTCCTTAATAAAGCGACGGTAAAAGTTCGAAAACCCTAGAAAAGCTTGCAAGTCCTTAAGATTAGATAGCGTCTGCCAATTAACAACTGTAGAGACTTTCTCTGGATCTATCCGTACGCCGTCGGTGTTAATTATTATACTAAGATACTTAACTTCCTAGACTTCAAAATCACACTTCTTTATATCCAAATGTAGGCCGGCTAATTGTAGAGTATCTAGTACTTGATAGACGTGCTCGCGGTGAGATTCCAGGTCATTAGAATAGACTAGTATATCGTCTAGAAAAGCAGTGCAAAACATGTCTAAAAATGGACGGAGGACTTCGTTAATCCGAGCCTGAAAAGTAGTAGGTGCGTTAGTAAGACCGAAGGGCATAACAAGGGATTCGAATAAGCCATATCGAGTGTTGAAGGTAGTAAGCTATTCGTCTCCCTCTTTCATCCTAATACAATTGAATACAGCAATCACATCAAGCTTCGTAAAGTATCGAGCTTTGCTTAGGCGCTGAAGAGTCTCCTAGATTAGTGGAATAGGATACCGATTCTTAATTGTGATGTCATTCAAAAGTCGATAATCTACGCAAAAGCGGAGACCGCCGCTAGGCTTCTTTGTAAATAAAACTGGTGATGCGGCGGGAGAATTGCTTGTACGAATAAAGCCCTTGTCTAACTGTTCCTTGAGATACTTTCTTAAAACAAGAAGTTCTGGTTTAGACATGTTATATAACTTGCTGTAAGGCGGGGTCTTATCTGGCTTTAATTTAATATGGAGATCGCAATCCCGATGCGGTGGTAGGATATTAGCTGCGTCTCTGTCAAAAAGTGGTAGGTGACGGTGGTAGTGTTGAGGCAAAAGAGAAGCAGGATTAACCGTCGATTTTGGTCGTAAAGCGATTTCCACGTCTTCCATTGATACGCTACGCAAATAGAGCTCCGAGGCTCTCTGTTGTCGAGTTCTAGGGATAGTTAAATCAGGCAAGGGAGAAAAAGACTCCTCCTCTTTTAAAATACGCTCTATCCGCTGAGGGCTATCTAAGCTGTCGTCTAGACGAATCTAACGAGATCCCTCAACTAAAGAGTCGACTAAATCTATCCCAGATCTCTCCAAATGCTGGTCAATTTCAAAGAGAGACAGAGAGAACACCTCGACTCTATGAGTCTTCGCGAGCTTATAGAAAGCGGCAGCGCCTACTTTCCGCGGCAGTGGTGTTCGCACCTCTTCCCTTATACAAGTAACTTGTATAGTATCTAGGCGCTGTGGTATACAGTAGGCCTTGCAAAATCCAGAGCAAAAGTCGATAACTTGTCCTGTCTAGTCCACGTTCGGGTTGTGAAGAGCTAGCCATGGTTATCCCAGAATAATATCGTGGGATGCTAGCGTAGTAACGTAAAACCGTTGCTGACGTTCGATATACTTGCTAATAATCAAATCTAAAGTAACAGTATGTATAACAGCACCCGCAATAGAAGGCCGTCCGTCTGCAATGCGAAGACTTCGTAGTCGAGCGAGTAGTTCTAAAACAAATCCATTTCGTTACGCGTAGGCGGAATCGATAAAGTGTTAAGCTAAAGCACCAGAATCGAGTATACAATAAGTAGTAGAAGTAGTATATAGATTGTCAGTATTATTAAGATCCTTGTGAACTACCTTACAAGGGACTTCCATAACGTTTTTTTACCTTTCCTCGAGTGAAGAGAGCCTTAATATCTTATTCCTTTTACGTCCCTAACGGCGACTATCGCCAGGGACTATGCTTTTCCCGCCTCATCCTTCTTCGCTTTCGCCTCCTTAGCCTTCTCTAACTTAGGACAGGGAGTCTTTAAGTTATGGTTAGGAGAATCACAATAAAAGCACAAGCTATACTTTATTTGATATTCCTTCCGAGCCTTCTTCTCCTCCAACGTAACCGCGCGCTTCTTGTCTTCGATATCCTTCTTGGTCTAAACCACTTTGCTACTAATCTTTAGAGCGTCCAAATCCATAGGATCATAACCAGAGTCCGCCGTAGAAACAGGAGCCGAAGTAGGCGGAGGACTAATAGGTTGTGGAGGACTACTAGCAGACTTCTTATAAAGAAAATTCTTACTAAAAACGCGGCGGTAGACATGGTCGGCATCTTGTACAAGGGTAGCTAAATTCGTAAGAGGGAGTTTGTCGTTATAGAGAGGGTTCTGCAAGACGCGATCAGCGACCCTAGAATCTAGAGCATTTTGTAAGAGGGTGCAAGCTTCGTATCCTTAAGAGTTTAATACTATACAGAGGGATAAGAAGTTGGCAAGGAACTTGTTAGTTCTTGTGTTGTCTTGTTAAAGTTTGTAGAGCTTGTTAAAGGCATTACTACGTAAATAGGGATTACTAAAGGTATTGCTCAAGGTAGTAAAGATGTCGTTAACAGATTGCAAAGCCGGACCGTACTCTCCAAGTTCGTTAATATAAGGGTTAATATGCTTGCGTGCTTCGCCTTCCAAAGTGCTCAAAACGTAGTTCATACGGTCAGTCTTATTAGTCTACTAATCCCGATTCTGCTGAAGCTTGATTCTTGTACTAATAAGATAGCTACGAAGGTCAGAGGGCGATCGAAGCTTGCCACCGAATTTAACAGGATCGGGATATGCCGGGGAACGCGCAACGTAGGCTTGTTATTGTTATAAGGTATTCACTAGTAGGGGTGTAGGAGCAACTGGAGCTGTTTGAGCAGCAGTTCGAAGCTCACTATTCTATTTCTGGAGTGCGACGAATCGATTGTAGAGTTACGTATACTCATTCTAGAGTTTCTAGGTGTCTTCCTTTGCTTCCTCTTCGTCTCGAAGGGCCTCTGTATATGCTTGTCTAGATGTTTCCAAACCCTCGACGATGCCCTTGAATATTTGTTAGAATGCTTAAGGGTTTCGGGTCGCGGCTTGGGAGAGTGTCTGCGGGTCGTTACAGTAATAGTAAAGGTTATTAGCGTTAAAGTGTTCTAGTTGAGGTTGAGGGTCTAGTGGATTGTTCTAAGGTGCGAATCCGCCAGGTGGTTATAGATTTTGGTCTCTAGCCTAGCCCTCGAAGCCTGTACCAAAAGCTTGGTTAGCCATAATAGAATACGACGACTATATCGATCGTATTAGTTCGTAAAAGGCGGACAATATGTCAGGGTGGGGTATTAATTAGATTGTCCGTAAGGAGAGAAGGAGGGAACTCCTCGCGGTGGAACTAACTAAATAGCTACGGAATGCCGAATACCCCTATTCACTCAAGCGAATCCATTTACTATAAAACTCGAAATCGAACCTTCACACTATACGAGCTATCGGAGACCCTAGACACTCAAGACCTAGACTCCCTAGCCCTTTATGTTACTCAGGCCCTGCAAGGGGCCTATAAGAGTAGCGCTAAGCGAGGCCTTGGCCATGGCTTCGGGTACCCCTGGTGGAATCTAGAGTGCCGGGAGCTTACCTCGAAAATCCGCGCCGCTCGCCGATAGTATAGACTCGCTATAGTTCTAGAACTCTGTAAGGAGCTCCGAAAAGGGATTAGGCGAGCAAAGGCTAGCTATTTCCATGACCTAATTAATAGAGCAATAGAGTCTAAAGACGTCTTTAAGATCTGTAAGTGGTACTAGAGCACAGGGACCTATAAGTCCCCTCCTCTTAAGGATTCGTCCGGGCAAATTAGCTATATAACTAAGGAGAAGTAGAGGATCCTTGTTTAAGAGCTACTAACAAACAAGGCCGAGGTCGGGGATATACCTACCTCGACCCCTACTGTCCCGACTTGCATACTCCCGTAGGCCTCTATTACCTTGCGAGAGGTTAAGGACTTAATTCTCGGGAAATCCTCTACCGCCCCTAGCTAAGACGAGCTTGTAACAGGGCTTTTCAAGGTCGCGTGGTCTCGGATCTCTTACTTTATCTTTCTCTTATTTAGAGGCTATATAAACTCTAGATATTACCTTAAATACTTTCGCTCTGTAATAGTAGCGATTATTCCAAAGCCGAATAAGAAAGACAAGTCCTCGCTACGAGCCTACTAACCTATCTTACTACTCTCGGTCCTTGGAAAGGGGCTAGAACGCCTCCTCGCTAAGCGAGCCTCCTAGATCGGGATTAAGAGTAGAGTCCTCGGCCCGAACTAATTTAGCGCGCTCCCTTTACGAGCCGCCACCGACCTAACTACTTGTCTTATACACGAGATAGAAGAAGCCCTTAGTACAAAACTAGAAGCCTCCCTTCTAATACTCGACATTAAGGGTACTTTCGACGTAGTACTCCCGGGCCGGCTTATAAAGAGACTACGAGAACAAGGCTAGCCTCCTTGCTTTGTCTCTTAGGTTACCTCCATTCTCTCCGAGAGATCTGTTCGGATTAAGCTTAATAGGGAAGTAGGAGCTAATACCCCGCTTAAGTATAGGCTCCCTCAGGGATCACCTATCTCTCCTATTCTCTTTATACTCTATATACAGCCCCTCTTCTCCTCTAGCCTAGGCTCTATGCCTATCCTTCGAAGGTTCGGATACGTAGACGACGTGGCTCTACTAGCGATTAGTACTAGTAAGAGCGTAAACATTAAGACTCTAGCCGATCAGGTCTCTTGCCTCCTATAGTAGGGTATAGACGAGGGTATAACTTTTAATAGCGACAAGTCCGAGTTAATCTACTTCTCTCGAAAGAGGAAGTAGAGGGGAAGGGGGATTCGTCAGCCTCCCCCTATAATAGTTAGTACAAAGGCTATCTACCCTACAAAGGAGCTGTAATAGCTTAGTGTTTTCTTCGACCGTAGGCTCTCCTTTCTAGGTCACGTCCAGAGGATGGCCTCTAAGGCCTCCCTAGTAATCCAGGCGCTAAAGAGCACTACGAACACAGTTCAAGGCTCTCCCCCTTACCTACTAAGGCAGACGGTTATAGCCTGTGGGCTCTCTATTGCCTACTACGGTAGCGAAACCTGGTTCCTAGGCAAGACTCGGTTAAACGGAAATCAGATAGTCGGTACTAGAATCGGTAAACATCTCGCTCTCCTAGCCCTACTTGTTAACAAGTGTACTAGAGTGGTCCTCCCTGTCTACAAGACTACCCCTGTAGCAGCCCTTCTTATAGAGTCGGGTCTTCTAGCCCCGAATATTGTACTTAATAGACGAAGCGAGGCTCTAGAAGCTAGAATTCGCCGACTCGACCCCGACTACCTACTCTAGCGATGCCAGAGTAATCCCTGCCTTAAATCAAGGCTTTTCTATCGGAGCTAAAGGATCGTCCCGGCCTCAGAGGCTATAGACCTAATTCAGGATGCCCCGTGGGCCCGGGGGTTCGATCGAGACGCCCGACTACTTGAAGTAGGGGGGCCTTTCCTACAAGGAAACAAAGACTTGTACAAGGAACGCTTCCTAGACTTTCTAAGTACAGTCTCGCCTAGCGACCTAGTATTGTACTCTGACGGCTCAAGGCTTAACGACGGTAGTACTAGCGGGGGAGTCTGTCTTACGAGAGGGGGGGTAGTTCTAAATACTAAATCCTTTCCCTTTAGCAAGACCCTTGAAATCTATGATACGGAAGCTAGAGCTATACTTCTCGGCCTTAAACTAGCGATTAATACTCCTTTCTAGCCTTAAGCGCAGCGCTGCTGGATATACCTAGACAACCTCGAGGCTACTCTACAACTTACCTACCGCTCGGTCGGCACCTCCCAAGAGGTCTTTAACCAGGTCTTTGCCCTAGCTCAGGCCTACCCTAGGAAGGTAGGCATTCGCTAGTGCCCTAGTCACATCGGTATTCTTAGGAACGAGATTGCGGACAAAGTAGCCGGGGTAGCTACTCGCACTAGTCCGGAAACGGCTCTCCCTCTTTGTACAGCCTCGCTTAGGAGGGATATAAAGAACGAGAGTATAAAGCTTGCACAGGAGCTCTGGTATAATAATATGCCTACCCTGTACAAGCGCCTTAGTCTTACTACGTGGGCCCCGAAGCCTCGTACGCTCAAACTCCCTAGAGAGGTCCTCGGCCGTCTTATCGCTGCCCGAACAGGTCACGGGGATTTTACAGTATACTATATTCGGTTCCGCCACTTCGATACCCTGCTCGAAGGCAGCGAATGCTCCTGTGGAAAGGAGAAGTCGCAGTTTCACCTTCTGTACTGTCGAAGAGTTAAGCGAAGAACCCCTAAACTCATAGACAAGGCTAAGCGGGACCCTTGTCTCCTCTTCGGCCCCTTTGTAGAGAAGCTCTTTAGAGAGCTCTTCTACAAATCTAAATTCTACTCCGAGATCTGCCCCTATAGGGCGGCCTCGGGTTAGCCCTGATTTATTTCCTTTATGTCTTCTTTAACACTTCCTGTTTCTGTACAAGGGTTAGCCTAACTGAGGGCTCTCTCTTTAGCTTGGTCTTTGTAGAATAGTCTCCCATTCTACCCCCTTGACCTCTAGGATCCCCCCCTAGCGTCCTTTGCCCTACTTAGGGATGTTTTAGAACGTAGCTTCATAGGGGCTAGTTGCATTCGCCGGACGTTAAATAAATTTAAATTAAATTAAATTAAATTAGGGCACCCCTTGAAATTTGGGTGGGAAATAAATGTGTTATTCTGATGAACTGGACCAATTCCAAGACTCAACTCCTACAAAATGCCACAAAGAAGGAGAAGGCGAATTGTGCTCTTCTCCCTTCACTCCAACAACCTCTCCAACCACAATTCGGGTAATACATCATGACCGTTTCCTAAACAGTCTTAGATTATCCAAATACATCTTCTCTGCCAAACTCAACTCCCTCCTCATCTTCAACTCCCTCTTCACCTCAATAACCTTCACGCCAACCCTTTCACCAAAAAACACCGGCCACTCCTCATCGTAAAACCCCGCGAAAACCAACTCATGCAACCTCCCCAACTCCTCCAACGCCAAACACATATCTGGATCACTTCCCCCACCCAAAAAGCCCTCCTTCCACTCGTGAACATCACAATCCCAAATTATTACCACCTCCCGCAGTCTGGGTGCCCACTTCACTAAAAGCGCAAAGAAGTCGCACCACTGGTGCCCTGAAAGTGGTTTGTCAAGGTCCAACCAGTTGTATCTGGACGGGATGGAGATGCGCACTCTGGTGATGTGGGCGGCGTTGGCAGTTCCGATTGCGGTCAGCCATCTGATGCCTTCACTTGCGGAGTCGATACAGAATCGATTGAGACCGTGATAATGTGGGTTAAGGATGGTGTTGTGGGGTGCGTTGATGATGGGAATATCTGTTGGTTGGTAGATGTTTTCCATTTTGAGAGAGTTCCACTGTAGTTATGCCTCTTTGCAGGCTCTTTGGAGGAGAAAATTTTAGTATTGGGCTTTCGAGTGGGATGGTAAGGAAGCGAATATAAGGAATGATATGATAATGAAATGACATACGTAGCTTGTGCAAGAAGACAGGCGATAATCAACAAATATTTGGTACAATTCGGAAAAGTCGTTATTTGGGGATATCAGAGGCTTTTTTCAAGGACAGCGTATTGTGTCTATTATTAATGATAAGTACAACGAAGGTGGCTATAGTTTGCAAAAGTATACATTTTAGCCGAGGCACAGGCAATCTAAGCGACAGAGGCAATTCACTCAAGCGAGTTCATGGTATCACGTGATCGAGTGAGTTTGAGCTTTCAATCTGCCATCCGTCGCCAAATCTCGAAACATAAGAGTCGCTCATATGATGTCTCGCGTTTGCTCTGAAATCCAAAGTGATACAAGAATAGAAAGATGATCATCACGTCATTCATTGTAAAACAAGGCCCTTTGATAAGCAAAGTATTCTCTTTTAATCAGTCAACAAATTCTAGTATTCGAGTCATCTGAGCTGATGTAGATAAATAACAGTTGGTATAACTATGATTTATTTCTTCGTTTTATCTCCCTTTCACGAGGTTTAGGCAGATATCCCATGGCAAGACATATGAGATCACTCGAGCCCAAGCTCCATCGCTAGAAATTGTGGCATGCAAATGCCATATGAATCACACTATAGAGACGGTGCATTTGTTCATGTTGATGAATTAAACAGGTAAACTATACATAGTAACAAAATAGAAGGCCGATAGGCTATTTCTTCATCCCAAATGCTTCAAAATACTTTCCAAAAGAACTCCTAAGCAAAAGAACAAAGAGTAGATGAATTATTCGCTATGCAGATACGCCGCCCATTATGTTATTTCCCTATGCCAGACCTGTGTGTATTCCCCAGAAACCCTTTCCGAAAGCAGAAGTGTATGGATAGAACTTGAAAGAAATCACCCGTAAGTCATATGTTTCCCTCCCCCACCACCCTCATCATCATAATCCTTCGGCGCGGGCCTCGGTTTTGGAGGTGCGTTAGGATCCGTATAAGGATTTGCCTCAAACAATGTCATTTCTCTCAATTGAGAATTACTCATTCCGGCTTCTCGTAGCTGCGAGCCACTGAGACCTTGTTGTCTCATAGGCGCTGATTGAATGTCATCAACGTGATACTGACTTTCGGAAGCTTCGGCTATATGACCCAAAGCCGTAGGAGAGGCAGGTGTTTGCCAAGGTGGAGTCCGCTTTGATTGTGCACGTTGGACAATTGCGCTGCTGCTGGAACCGCTACCGCCACTAAGTTTGCGACTGACAATTCGGGACATTCCTCCCATTCCTAACCCGTAAAGCGCTCGCGAAAGACTTGAGCGTCGCCCATCATCGAGTGATGCCTCTAGTTCAACGGGATCGGACATCTGACTGACATTACTTTGGTCGCTGGAATTACTCCAATTTCGACCGTGAGCACTGGGTCTTCGAGTAAATATTGAGCCTTGGGAACCCCTGTTGGATTGGATGGGGAGGTCAAAGTAGCCTCCATTCGGATTCACTGATGTTGGAGGCGATGGCTCCAGTGATGGCTCACGATCATTTCTGTAATAATTTTGAGAGTTGGGAGAATCTGAAGTCGAGACTGGATTGTAACCTCCTGGATAATGTGTATGCGAGGGTGGTTGCGGGGAGAAGGGGCTGTAAGTATTAAAGAGAGGTCTTGGGGAATTGGCTTCCACTTCATGTGCAGCACTATAGATACTCGATGATTGATGAGAAGGGCGTCTGACAATACCACTAGACTCCGAAGGCGTCATCATCAATGGATCAACTGATAATTGGTCCACCTCTAACATTTGGTTTGAAGGAGCTCTCTGCCTTGACCGGCCTGACCGAGGACCACTTGACGATGTTCGCGAATTTGTAGCTTCTGTCACCTTGACTACCTTATTTAGACGTCGGATGATGAAAGTAGCAATAATTAGGATTATTACAAGAAACCCAATAGCACCTCCAATAATGCCACCGATCATTGGGGTGGTAAGTCCAGTGCTGTCGCTTTTCGAAACGCCGGTGGCTTCCGTCTTCGCTACTGGTACTGCTGATGAAGGGAGCTTGGTCACTAAATTTTCATTGGAAGGTACTGTTGCGGTTGGTGTAACGGGGGTCGTTGCTGTGATTTTGGTGTTTATTTGAGTCACAGGATTGGAACTGGCGTCTATCGTAGTGATCGTCTCGAGCAGAGTAAATGTCGATATACTTGTTACATAACAAGTACTAACAGCGCATCCCATTCCATTCTTGCAGCATCCTCCACCAAACGACGCTGCACACTGATACGAATTTGCGCCGCATGTCTGGCTAGCTGATACACCAGCAGAAGGGCTACATCCGGCTTGGCCACATACAAATCCTCCGGGACAACAACCACCTACTTATGGATTAGACATTTGACAGGATCAATAAGATTCTTATAAGTGACTTACCACCATCGGATGCCCCACAAACGATGTATCCCGAGATTCCACAAGCGGAAGCAGGAGCAGCACTTGTGGGTAAACAACTACTCGCTCCGCAAACTCGATCATTGGGACAACAACCCCCGTTCAGCGATTTCGGACATAGTTGATAGTCTACCGGACACTGCGTCGCATCTCTTTTCTGTCCTTGTATGCCCTCATGTATCAAAGCCCATTTATTCGAACCAAGTTTTCGTTTGAATAATGAAGGCCCCGGTGTGATCTTGGCATGCGCGGATGTCACTGTGGATTCGATCGTCCTCGTCACTATTTTCGCATGTTGTTTCGGCTCGAGGGCATCGTTTGTATTTTCGTTCTCGTGTCCAACTTCGACTTCTATTGATTCGCTTGCGAAAACCGTCACAATAACATTTTGCGCCAGTTCTGCGATCTTTTGAACCGACTGGCCCAAATTTGAAATAACCGAAACTTCTTGGTCGTCTTTTAAATTCGATGAAGGCGCCAATATCCCTCGTGTATTTGCAGCCGCCAAACCCGCTGTGCAAACCCATCCGACTGTTGAAGTGCGCATGGCGACTTATCGGGTTTGCGATACCACAGGCAGCTATCCTTGAATACGAGGGGTACCTTCTCTGGACATGGAGCTTCTACCCAAACAGCGGCTGACTTTTGGTTTCGCAGTAACGAAATTGTACCTCCATGAATATAGCGATTTTTCCGGAGCTGAATTTGAAAGCAAAAATAGGAAACAGACTCAGAGGGTGATTCTAGAAACAGCACTTGGTATAGATAGCAGAATTCAGTGGGTGCGGCACAGATAAATCTGTAAGCGGGGCGGGGCTGAAAAGAAGACTCGCTGGGACGAAATTTGGTACAAATTCTCGTGAGATTTGGCTGACCGCGTTGGAAAACTTTTTAAAAAGAGCGTATGTATCATATGGTTAAAATATTTCAACGTGAAATGGGGTGTTTGGTGATGTTGGTGTTATCAGAGATCGACACCGTTCCTGAAGGCGGGAGAATAGCCGATCACTAGGAAGCAGCAGATAATAACGACCCTTCTAATCAATTGGCAGCCTAGACTATGGCTTTTCTAATCGGTGATGACACCAAGGATAGAAAACTCCTCAGCCTCTTTTCTTCTTCCTTGATGCGGATTGTCTGCAGACTTGGAGACCATACGCTTCAATGATTGGAGGAACAGTTATAAAATAAGGCTGTCAGCATGTACTACGACTTTTCCAGAATACTGGGGGCACAAAGCTGGGGGTTTGTGGTAGGGGCTTGTTTGGAGCCCTTCGGGCTCGTGGGTGGTTTCCTGCTCAAGGTGGCTGCATTCATCTATTATTTAACGAATCATATGTCTGAGATGATTGATATCATGCACTTTGGTGGCTGTGTGTTGGTGTTTTCCACTGGGTCTTGGCTGTGATAGCATAGCGGGCAGCATGTCGTGAAATGCATTTGGCTTCGTATTGGGCAGGTATTCAGCCATCTCGCGTGGCCACCAGGTGACGGTCATCTGCACCTTGTGCGATTCGTCATAAACCTGGACAAAATATCGAACCAACACCGATTGGTGTTGTTGAACCTTGAGCTGCATGCAAACGTTGCAATGAGACTTTGTGAAAAGAGGAGGGCAGAAAATCGGATGTTCACCGATCCGAACTTCATTTCTTATAGTTGAATCCACGTGGAATATACAAGAAAGTTTCACTGAGAATGAATTTTGAGTTCTTTGGAAATAAAACACTCAACTTTAAAGAGAACGCCAACAATAAGAATTTGATTATGGCCGGAGTTCTGTTTTGAAAGCTATATCAGGTGACGTGACAAGTTATTTTAGGAATGTGGTGGAGAAGGCAGAGGAGGGGGTAGGGGTATCTGCTTCTGATTGGATCAACCTCCTTGAACATCAGAATGATTCTTGTCTTTTATCATATCATTACCGCATCCTCTTTTCCCATTCAGAAAACATCGGATTGTCCGCTGTCACGTGTGTAAGCAAGAATAGGTATAGAAATGTAGGGTTTTTTCCACTTCAGAGAGACATTGATGCAAGATGGGTGGCTTACAATATTCTTTGCTGCGTATCTTTGCCTTGTACGCCTCTCGTTTTGATTTCGCTGCAGCATTTGAGTATGATTTTATCATCATAGGTGGAGGCACTGCAGGTCTGGCGGTTGCAAATCGGCTCACCGAGATTCCAAGTATCACAGTAGCGATAATTGAGGCAGGTGATAAGGTGTTCGATAATCCGACAGTTACAGCAGTAGATGGTTTCACTCTCGCTATAGGCACTTCAATTGACTGGCAATATGAAACGGTAAATCAAATTCATGCTGCAGGACAAGTAAAGTCGTGGCCGGGGGGTAAAGCACTTGGGGGTACTAGCACAATAAATGGTTTGTTTTCCTGTTCGTTCGTGTATTGTAGAAGCTCATTTGTTTAGGTATGACTTATGTGAGGGCACAGAAGTGTCAAATAGATTCCTGGCAAGCAATTGGAAACGAAGGATGGAGTTGGGATGACCTTCTTCCCTATTATAAGAAGAGTGAGAATTTCACTGTCCCTACTCCTGAGAAGATAAAAAATGGTGCATCTTATAATCCAAGCTACCATGGGACAGGGGGTCTGTTGAGTGTGGGGTTTTCAAAAGATCTGTTGAATGGCTCTTTGCACACAATCATTCTTGATACTTGGGCAAACTTGGGATTGCCATTGAACAATGATGCCAATGGGGGCGATGTAAGAGGATTCAGTGTTTGGCCAAGCACCCTGGACAGTGCAACTAATATAAGAGAGGATTCTGCAAGAGCCTATTACTATCCAATTGAGAGCCGAACCAATCTTCATGTTTTCCTCAATACAACCGCCAACAAAATCGAATGGAATGAGTCTGTGCCCGAGGAACTCGTAGCAAAGGCAGTCCAAATTACCCACCAGAACGGCAGTGTAGAGGCGCTCAAGACGACAAAGGAAGTTATTGTTTCAGCTGGCTCTGTGCGATCTCCTGCGTTACTTGAGCTTTCTGGTATTGGAAATCCCAGGTAATTCTCCTTGAAACTACTAGCCATTCTTAGCTAACTCATTCAGAATCCTCGAAAGATGCGGTATTTCTACTAAAGTCAGTTTGTCAGGCGTCGGCGAAAACCTCGTCGATCAGCCTCTAAATCTTCTCCAATATAACTCCACTGAATTATACGATGGCATCACATCATATGTAGCATACGGAGCTATGGATGACTTCCTCGCGACTTTACCAACACGAAACACGACAAGAATGTGGGCATCCCAGATTGCAGCAGCAAACAACAACTCAGTCAGTCAGGCATCAATTGAGTATCTGCTGCAAATCCAATACGATCTTCTTGAACGCCAAGTGCCTAATGCTGAGGCCATAGTTGGAACCACTAAAACCTTTGGAGCGGGTCCAAGTCAAATTCTCGCTGCCTCCATGTGGTTACTTATGCCATTTTCAAGAGGAAATGTTCACATTAACTCCTCGGATCCTTTAGTATTTCCGGTCATTGATCCTAAATACTTCTTGATAGACTTTGATCTGGATGTTCAAGTAGCAATCTTTAAGTGGTTTAGGAAATTCTGGGCTACCGGCCCAGTAAAAGACCGAGCAATCGAGCTTGTTCCTGGATATGCCATTCTTCCCCTAAATTCTACGGATGAAATGTTAGGAGATTATATAAAGAAGAATTGTAAGTTGAAATGATGTATTTACAATTGCTTGGTTCTATTCGTTCTAACCAATTCTAGTCGGCGCAAATTCCCACAATCTTGGAACTGCTTCTATGATGCCCCGTGAACTTGGCGGTGTAGTTGATTCCAGGCTTAAAGTTTATGGTACTTCAAACGTAAGGGTTGTGGATGCTTCTATTTTCCCAACTCAGGTTAGCGGACATTTGACTAGCACTATTTACGCGATTGCGGAGAAGGCTTCGGATATGATAAAGGAGAGCTTGGGACTCAATTAAAAGGCACGAAACTCTCTGGAAGCCCTCCAGCTTTGACGCTAAATGCAATATATTCGAGGATATTGTCTCGAGAACATGAGTTCATAAATCTTTCGTGTGTTTCGATCATGTACAAAAAAAATAAAACTCATATTAGACCAAAACTTTGAACAAAAGAACCGTAGCAACCCCTTTCAGTTGCATCCTAATGATTTGTTTGTTTGAATTTCTGAAATTGGTGTTAAGCTGTATATGTGGTTTAGTCTGATCTTTTTGGCATATTCGCTTATGCAACTATGAACTTGACTGACACCTTCACTTACACGATGTACACAGTTTCTCACAGATCCGTACGATGACAGAAAGCCATTTAGTAGTAATAACAAGTAATATGCACCTCAGTTCTATAAATCACGTGCTACCAAAATATCAGATCGGGAAACATCCTGTTGCTGCTGGTACAAGTAAGCGGGGTCCTCTCTCATATGCTTCAACTGACATCACTCGAGTCTCTCATCATGTCAGACTCAAAAGACGAACAACCTCGGGTTCTTACCAGTGCGAATGTTACGGGAGTCCGGGATTAGGTCTGTTGTTTGGTTTGAAGATTCGTTCACAAAGTATGGAGTTCCGACGACCATTTTCGGCTTACACCTGCTGGTTGATGGTATTGACGTAGCTGGGCCAAGGCTCGTACCGACGATACGGCTGCTCTCTCTTTCTTCGTTTACAGTCGTCCCTCCAGCCTTTTCACTCAAGGGATATTTTCACGCAAAGCACACCGTCACCTTCTACCGCCAAGTATTCCAGGTTTGGATGAGATTAAGCCGAAAAGATCTCTAACTTACTCTGACTTACACGCCGCCACCAGTGCCTATTCGTCCAATCCAAGAACTACAACTACAACTACAACCGCCAACGACGACAATACTCCTTCCAGCTGCGGACTGAAATCCTGTAACCCAATAAATGGCCAATGATGCCATAGCTACAGCTCGTTTGTTCCCCTCGCTACCAAACATCGGCAATGCTCTCATAGATAATCTCCTGGATACCAAACCGAATTTCCTCTGATCCCATTTATCATGTCAGGTCTGGTACTTTCATGGGTACGTGGCAGTTCTCAAGGAAGCATCTTCAACAGACCGATTGAAATATGAGCATCGCCAATTCCATTTGGACAGCCTGTCAGGTATGACAGCTGCTACAGCTTCCTTTTCTGAGCACGAACGCAAGATCGGAAACGCCTTATGCGAGGAGAGATACGAGCTAGAAGTATGCTTTGCTTCCCGTGCTGCAGTTTTCAACCGAGACGTGCAGGAGCGATTTTTTGCCTTGAGAGGCCTGGACGATGAACCACAATTGCTCAACTGTTGTGACAACTTGCTTCACAAAGGTCATTTTTATAACAAGTTTTGGTTTCTGAGGGGAAACGACCGGTCATAAATTCATACCCTGCCCGTTACCATGGCTCACGTTCTTGATAGGTTCCTATAAACTAATCGACAAATTCCCTGGTAGCAGTTGGGACTGCAAAAGAGGTGCGATACAACCATACGATCTCGCTTGACTACCAACACACCACCGCAGAAAGTTCAGTATTTGACATCATAGGCGTCTGCGGTCTTCACGAAGGAAAAGGATTGAGGGCTCCATGGACAGGAAAGCTCAACTTGAAATGCAGCGCTCGTGTGAATGATACAAACTCGCTCCCATGTAGGCCAAAGTACGACCTACAAATATTTGAATCACGTGAACATCCTCGAACCTGTTAAAAGGGGCGCCATATCTTGGCAACACGTATATCACAGTAACAAGTACTCGTCTCTGATGAGACTTCGGAGTGGGGCAACATCTATTTTATGAGATCGATGTGTCCACTTGCTTCGATGGAAGCAATGCAAGCATATCAAACGTTAGCGTTGTGGCGAGACATGACTCAGATCATTGTTGTAGAAGCGCCGATTACTTTGTGCGAGATGCAGTCGTCGGAAGTTATCCCTGAAAAAATGCCATCCAAGGTCTGGGATGACGAATAACGGCATGAAAATCCTGCGGGAGCCGCACTGGGATCTCCTGCGAGATTTCAAAAGCCAGGAGGTATGACTTGTGGAGAGTTGAATCCTTCGAAATACTTTCGCAAATCGCCATTCTAGCTTCCTTGTTACTTAACCTAGTCCTGTCAAAGTACTTCTACAACTCGGGAATCCCCCGTTCAACATACGGAAAATTTGGAAACCAGTAAACCGACGCTAGGGCGTTGGGTAAATCGACGCTTATTCCCTCGCTGAGCAGGTTCACAACGCGCAGGGTGGCCAGGGCGCATTTATATTTTTTCAAAACTACGCGAGAGTCAATAGTGTAGATTATGGAAATCGTTTGGTCCGAATGTTTCAAGGTGATCCCTCTAAGTTGTCTTTACACCTCGTAAACTACGTCCAAGACGAAGTTTATCATCACCTGCGTAGATCGTCTGAGTTCAAGTGAAATTAATCTACTACTTGTGTACATTGACCTGTTCATTAGAGCGCGCTATGTGTACCAGATGCACAACACAGACTTGGATTTAGAAAGTCCCGCTACACTTCTTGTGAGCATTTATATTCAACACGTCAAGTTAAGCTCTTACAACTGTATACAGACCTTCAGATTAATTGACGCAATGTTTTGAAATTATAGGATTCGAAATATAGTTCGTGCAGATACCGGGGTCTCCTTTTCTTTGCCAGACATGCTTTTCATAATAACACACCTTTGTTGGAGGCTCTATGTTAGCGGACAGAAAGCCCTACATCGACTTCCAAGAAGGGATGTCCCTACTCCGTACCTTTTCTCTACCAATAGATTACGTTCTGATTGGCAAACCGGGAGGGAGAGCATTGCAGCTAAACCCAATCGGAACGTAAACATACTACAAGATGAAATGTACTAAGCGGGGTAATCAACCTGAGTTTGAATGTGACAATCTACACTTTGGTGCGCGAGTTCCCAGCGGAATCTCGAATTTGTAAATAAGAGGTGAATACGTCACAGTATGTTGTTGTTAAGGTGTGCATAAGACTCACCCCCTGGCTAAAAATACTTCGAAGCAGTAGCCGTTTTCTCTTCTGGCGCACTTCGTCTGGAAGATCAGGCGGTTGGAAACCTGTCCCGTAACCTAAATCAAAGATGCTATACCGTCTTGAATCTCTAGGGGACTCATGTGTCAAGCTTTGTGTCAACGGGCAATGGCCCGTTAGAAGTCTTATGGTGTTACGCTGTCTCGGTTATCAATCCACATTCATGTCATCACCCCTTCCAGTACAAAGTTCAGTAGGGTCTATACGATAGCATTTTAAGGTTAAGGTTTGAAGTCTATTTTGGCCTTATTCTCAGGTTCTCAACCAGGTGAATGGCATACTCGACCGGTCAAACTTGGAACAGACTGGTTACTTCGTAGTCTAATAATTCAGCTGGGGTGTCCTTCAAGACTATGTAGCTTAGTAAAAGTATCGATGGTACCCATTACCTACATCTTTACTAGCCTCGGAATGCGAAGAGCTAAGGAATTTCTCGTCCAATGTAGCCACCCTGCGCCCATTGCGCGGAAGTTGAAAGACAACTTTACTCAAAAGACGTGGAAATAGGCTGGAAGATGCCTGCTCATCATGATACACTCGGAATGTTACTGTTGTGGGCGGTTTTTCTGTAAGGAAAGTCTAGTATAAAGAGCACATTCCTGCTCACAAGACCTTCTTATCAACCTCATATATTCTATCCACAAAAGTCTCAACTCGTACCAACTGCCGGCCAGTCATTACTTTAATCCATTATCTTCACCATGAAATACTCAATCTCTCAAATCATGGCAATCGCCATAGTCGTCTTCCCACTCGTTTCGTCGATTCCTATGGAAGCTGAGACGAAGGTTGTTGCTCGACGAAATGTGGCAATTCGACGAGATATCAATCTCAACTCTCGTACTCCACATGGTATGTATTATTTCCGCTTTGCTACTTAACATAATTTGCTGATTTATTGGCATTAAAAGAGGGGCACAATGATGCAAATAAACCTGCAGGAACAAAGGCAGGAGCACCACCAACCACGAAAGGGACACCTGCACCCAAGGGAGTGGCACCAGCAGGAGCACCAGCAGGAGCACCCGCAGGAGCACCCGCACCTTCAACCAAGGGAGGAAAAGAAGACCCAACAAAGGCTAATAAGCCTGGTGCTGCCGCTCCCAGTGGTGTTAATCCAAAAAAGACGGGTGCTCCAAAGGCAAATTCTGAAAAGGGTCCTAAGGATGTTTCTGCAACAAAGGAACCTGCGGCTGCTCCTGCGGGTGCTCCTGCGGGCGCTCCTGCGGCTGCTCCTGCTCCTACTGGTACGGGTGCACCCAAGCCTAAAGGGTCTGCTGCCCCTCAATCCACGGGTGCCCCTAAAAAGAAGGAAGGTGGCGAGAAGGAGAAGGAGAAGGAGAAGGAGAAGGAGAAGGAGAAGGCGGCGAAGGAGGCCAATAAGGATGCTCCCAAGGTGAAGAGACACGAGGGTCACAATGGTAAGCAATGAGGTATCTCTTATTATAACATAATGAGCTAACAACAAAAGATGAACCTCCAGCGAAGACCGGTGCAGACAAACCAAAGACCTCCACTGGAGCAGCACCACTCAAACCATTAAACGCTACTTCACCCCAGAACGCCACTGAAACGAGCGCACCCAAATCATACTTCATAGGCGTGTACTAAGCTGGAGATGAGCGACTTGTAAATGTATAAACAGATTGACAACTCTTTTTTTGTATTTGGGACTAGGGCGTTCGGTGATAGAAGTTGGGGCAAGTGGAATTAGAAAAGTATTTTCCAAAAAAAGTTTAGACTGACTAATGAGCGAGTTCATGTATTCCAGTTTCTGAATTATGAAGTACCACAGATGTCAGCTCTGGCTTTTACCTGGGATATATATGTTTCGCCTCTTGGCTTAGGGGGATATGTCCTGGGGACATATATCTACTATTGTTGTATCTACAACACACTACACTCGTTAATAGCAATTATACGAATTGAGACTTTGTGTAAGCAATCATCAGTTTTCCATAACAGGCATTAGTTTCATTGTTTGTGTTGTGGCTTGTGATACATAATATCCATGTACTCAAACATTCTCGCTTATTTAAGTGGGACCAAATGCCTCTCCAGACCCCTCTCGCAAAAATAGAAACCAAACGTAGAACAATAAAAATACACAAAACAAACATAACATTCGAAAGCAACATCTGAAACCAACTCTAGGAAAACTTTGCTATATAGGCTAGCTAGACGTAAAACAATAAATAAAGAAAATAAGCTATCCCTTACTCCCTAACTCGTATACTACCGGTTATCAGAACACCTAATTGGGCTTGGCCAGTTGTATCCTACTAGTTTGATTGGCGGGAGTAATAATGCCAAACCTAATTAAGACATTCTGCTTACTGTTAGTGTGCGAGTTACGGAGTAAGGGATAGTAGTACTACTAGGGGTCGTTAGAATTCTATACGCAGCCCCGGAATTTGGTTAAAAACATACTAAAAGCTACGTTTTTTAACCCTATAATTCTATAAATTTATATTAAAACTAGACGTAATACCTCTAATATTAACTTTCTAGATTATATAAATAAACTATATATAAAAGCTTCCTTTAAATCTAAATACTCTAAGTATCGTTATAAAAAACTTCTTAACTCGAGTACTACTTAGATTTACTTAAGTTAAGTTAAGTAGTAGATTTAACTACCTAAATAGTACTTAACTTAACCTAAGTTACTTATAACGTTAACTTAAGAGATATTCTAGTAGTAAGTTTTCTCTTAATAAATCCTCTAGTAACCCCTTTATATTTATAGTATAATAGAGGTTACTCTTTTATGAAAATTCTAAATAGTATAAGTTAGAGCTATTATCTACCTTATTTTCAGAAGACGAGGGCACAAATTAGAATGGCTAAGCGAATAAGGAGGTAAGCTAGCTAAGGGGGAGCCGAGAGTCGTATAAGACGACCCTGACCGAGTGGAAGCTACTAGAATACTAGGAAACCACCTAGGCTACCGAGACAAGTCAGGTAGCAAAGACAGGAGTCTTAGCTAAGGCCGACCGACAGGTCCTAACAATTGCCGCCACAAAATCGAAAGACGATTCTCTAGCGTCACCAATACCTCGGTGGATGAGAAGCAAATGAGTATGCTGTCAAATCCAAATCCAAATCCAAATCGGTGGCTCTTTACAAGCACACTCCGATATCCAAATGCCAAGCCCATATGCCATAGAAAATCCAAATCCCTGTCGGTTGGAGAGGCCCTTGATGAGAACAATCCGGTGTCCATTTATTAATATCCATACTCTTTACATAACAATCCATTGTACGCAACCCAAATGAGTGTAAGGTCACAAGCGAGCGAAAGGGGGGTTAGTGTCCTCGTTTTTAAAAGTCCGTCGGATTCTAAGTATATTTATCCTATCCCTCCTTCTCCGCTTATACCTTGGCCGCGAGTTCCTTTTGTTACTTATATATATAAAGCAACGCGTGAAACACTGCCCAACCGAGTACTGTTGAGTCCTTTCTAATCTCTTTCTTCGTAGCAGGTAGAGCTATTAGTTTGTCTAGCTAGGCGTTTAAGTACGTAGTATAGTATATAAGTTATTAAGTAGAAGTATTAAAATCTTTTAAAAGTCCCAAATCACATGAAATGGCCAACTTCAGTCGGTTTACAGTACGTATAATACAACATCCGGGTCCATATGCGCATATGGCCATTTAGGCAATGTGGGCGCTAAGCGAGCTGGAAAAAAGGGTGTGTATTTTGTGAAATTTTAAGGTATCTACTACCTCGGTTAATACCCTAAGGGTAGATCTTGTCGGTTTTCTAGTAGCTTACGAGGTAAGCTAAGACTATTCGTAAGTATAGAAATAGGTTGTAAAGACAGAGTGTAATTCTTAAATCTCCGGCGAAATCGTTATCTAGGTTACCCTAGACATAGCTTAACGATTAGAATTTGGGGAGCTTAGCATAGACGTTCAGCGAGAGTATTAAAATATGAAATGGAGTTTCTCTAGTACCTAATACCAGAGCTAGTGTCAGAGGACTAATAGGGTACATTGTGGTAATAAGCGATTACGAGAGACAGCTACTTAATTCGACTAGATTTTGTAAAGATAAGACATACTTAGATTCTAGTATTACTACTCTATATTAGAAGACGAGGGTATGATATAAAATAGATAACAGAATAAGGGGGTAACTAGCGAAGAGTGCGCGGACCAGCTCTAATATATAACGACCCTAACTAATTAGAAGGCTCAGAGTACTAGGTATCCCACTTAGGAAACCGAGATAAGTCAGGTAGCAAAGACAGGAGTCTCTACCAAGACCGACATGTCGTATCAATTTCAATCAAAACATGATCTAAAAGTATTCAACCCTCCCAAGTTTTTAAACCCCTTCTACCTGATAATATAAACATGTTATAATCTTCAGAAAATACCACCTTACTCCCGCCCTCTTTATTCCTCCTGGCTTTACTTTCCCTTTCCTATACCAACCCCCCAACTACCCCACCATTTGAACCCCCTATTTATCCATACATAGTACAATATATTATCAAACCTAGTACCCTCCCAGTCCAGCCCCCCAAGAACTTATCTACTCAATTCCAACCTCCGAAAATCAATCTCTACACCTCCCCAAAACACACCCCACAATCCATAAGATCTCCTTAGTACATACATACAACACCACCCTCCCAACTCTCCTCTCACCTATCCAAACATTCTTATAGTACTATTGTACCATAGAACCCTAAAACCATTTACGCCGAGTATAAGTATAAGTATAAACACCACCCTTTAAACTTACCTAGGTATCTTTCTACCCTTCTTTCTCCTCTTCTCCCCTGCTTAATAGGTAAAAAATAACTACAGTACTGTACCACTAAAAGATTAAAACGCAAATATCCATCCATCTGAGCTATTTTACGTTCCCCCTTTGCCCCCTTTACTCTGAAAAACTATATCACTCTACTTTACTTAACCTATCTACGTTATATTAAATTTGATTATATTTACTTCTCTTATAGTAGTAGACATAGAAAGATCAGAGTTAGACAGAGTTAGTATCAACCCCAGTCTCAGTCTCAAATGTTCAGTAGAAGAATTAAGAATTATTAGTAAAACACCACACACACCACACACACCACACACATCACACCAGACCACACCATATCATATTATACCATACTACACACACCACACTACACTCACACTCAACATCACCATACACCAACACCCTCCAAATATCAAATACCAAATACCACCACAAAAACAAAATCAACCACAACACCCACTCCCTCTTCCTTCTCCCCGAAAAAGAGAAGAAGAAAGAAAAAGAAACCAATACATGGGCGGCGGGTGAAATAAGCAAAAGGGGCTTTCCAGCAGTAACCTTACAGTACAGAAAAATCAATCACCAAGTATCAAAAGACTCTCTATTCAAATCCAACATCCCACAAACACACACTCACACTCACACTCACACACCCTCTCTCATTCATCACTCCTACACTCTCATTTGCATTCCATTCTATTCATTCATATCATTCAATTCCCTCCATTCATCTATCTCCACTCATTGAATTTACCATAAAGCCAACCAAGTAGCGTACCGCAGCACCTGCCGCATAACCATCCACCCATCCATCCCTCCATCCATCCATCCTTCCTTTCCTCCCATAAAAAGAAAATTTCAATTCATGCCAAATCCATCCATCCATCCGTCCGTCCGAGAATCTCATTCCGGCCCAATCCATCCATCCCATTCCATTTCCACGACGAGATGTAGGATCTCGCTTGAAAAGATCCCACCTTCCCATCCCATCCCATCCCCCTCTTCACTCGGCGATAAAAAAAAGGGCAAGCGAGGAAAGGAAAGGGGATAGGGGGGAAGTAGGTAAAAAAGCCCATTAAAACAACAAAGGCACAAGAAAAAAACAAGAGAAGAGAAAGGAAATGGGGGAAAAATAAAAAAAACGCCGGTAATCGCGAGTCCCCAAAAGTCGCATAAACGCATTTGCTTCACCCCATCGTCACCACCTCATCAATCCGCCTCAGCAAGTTGAATAATCAACTTACTCGCCAAATCCAAGAACGGAAACGGACTCGTGACATCCTTCTCCTCCAGCAACATCCCCTCGGCCGTCTCATACCCCGCACACTTAAAGTCCACCAGATACACCCCGGGCTCCATCTCATACAGCTGTATATCCAGATGCATGACCACCAAATCCACAGGATCCGGGGACCGCGATGACTTACTATTTGGATGTTTTGGGGGCGACGAGAGTTCCGAGGAGGGGAGGGAGCCACCGGTACTGTTCAGCGAGGCGATGGATTGTCGTCGGATATCTAGAAGAAAGGAGGATGAGTAAGTGGGTAAGTAACAGGGGGACCAAGGGAACATGCCGTCTTTGCGCCAACGAACATGAAGAACCCATGGATCAGCGGGGAGCTTGTAGTGCGCGTTTGGATCTATGCGTCCAAATCTAACGTTTCCGGATCGGTTGTCCATTGATTCAGCGTGATGGAGAGATGCACCACTTCCATGCGAGTTGTAGCTGCGGTCATTGTCCCTAGCATATTTAGCTCCACACCCCTTTCAAAATGGGTGTAAACTCACCTATCCTCTACATGTTCCGCTCTCCCACTCGACTCATAGTCCTCATCGACTATCCATTCCGCACCGAGTTTCTGCAGAGCACGGTATATACAGCCAATAGCTTCTAAGGGTTGATTGCGTGATCGAATACCAAATTGCCATTTCGTGGGCTTAGCTTTTCTCGGTGGAACTGGAGTCATACCGCTAGGTCTCTTACTTGCTTCATCAAGCTTGATCTGACTTCGAGAGTGAGGATTGAGTCTGCGCATGGTTTCTAATTTCTCTGCCTCACTCTGGGGATGTGGCTCATGAGCTTCCGAATGGGTGGTTGAAAGGGCCACGCCAGCTTCTCTTCCATTCTTACGAGCTTCCATAAAGTCGCGATGGTAGGCAGGTAAACTGCTTGGTAGGATTCCAATTTTACTCACATACGGCCGAATAGATCTATCGGTTCCAATTGAGCTAGAAGAACGTGGAGACATGGCATCCATGAGTGAACTCGGACGAGTTTGCAATGGAAGTGCTTGTTCTACTCCAGGAGCTTTACCAGTTGGTGGTTTAAATGGTTGAACTACGTTCTCCAGCTTGATACCATCGTTCCAAGCTGGTGGAGAAGGTACTTGGAATAACATTTGTCCTTTATCATCCGAAAGATTTGCTATCTTAAATCAGCCCTGTTCATGACCTCCAAAATTGGAGATTCAAATTCTTGACGGAAATTCCAGGGGAGATCTCAAAAAGTTTGAAAGTGTACTTACGGTTCGCCTGCATCAGCTTGTTCTCTCTGACAATCAAATACGCATCCTTGATCGCAGACGGCTCCTCAGCAGCCAATGCTTCCTGTACATCCTTAATCCCATATCCCATAGTCTTACTAATCTTCTCCGTAACTTGGTTATGTAGCTTCTCCTGCACCCCAGGGCTAGCATGGGGTGCTATATTTTTCGGTGTAATGGCTTTCATAGGATCCACTCCCGTATCGATAAATTCCTCTACCGGAGGCTGTAAGTACGCCGGCAGATTCTTGACAAACCAAGGATCCAGACGTATATCATCGATCGTAGCTCGGTGGACGGGATTCACAGCCAACATCTTTTTGATCAGTGCCGCTGATCCAGAACTCATATAATTGGGAACCACATATTGGCCTTTGGCGATTTTAGCGAAGAGAGAAGGAATATGTTCGTCGTCGAAGGGTAATCTTCCCACCAGCAAGACGTATAATATGACCCCACAACTCCAAACGTCGACTTCCGGACCTGCGTATAACTTCCCATTGATCACTTCCGGGGCGGCATAATTCGGACTTCCACAGCTCGTCTTTAAGAAATTCCCATCCGTCATGATATTGCTGAGCCCAAAATCGGCGATCTTGACATTAAGGTTCTCGTCCAGAAGTAGATTCTCTGGTTTTAGATCGCGGTGCACAATCTTGTGTCGGTGACAGTATTCGACGGCACATATGATCTGCTGGAAGAACCTCCTCGCCTCATCCTCCTTCATCTTCCCATTCTGCACAATATAATCAAAGAGTTCACCACCGGCATATTCGAGGACCATAATAATCTCAGACTGCGTTTTGATGACGGTATACCTGTAAATCATTACGTCAGTAAAAACATTCCTTCAACCCACCAAAATGAAACTCCAAACTCACAGCTTGATGATATGAGGATGTCTCAACAACTGCAGATATTCGATCTCTCGTTCCACCCGACCGGCCATATCACGACTAATGAGCTTCTTCCTCGCAATGATCTTGAGTGCAACCTGCTGATTGGTAACACGATGTGTAGCCAGCTTGACCTTCCCAAAGGACCCTTCACCCAGCGTGCGGATGATGTGGTAGGCGCCAATACGCTGCTCAGCCTTTTTCTGCGGAACAGCTGGAATCTGGTGTTGCCGAATGTTACCGCCGTTGGGCACTCGACCGCTGGCGTCGGCGGGTTTATTCTGTGCGCGTCGGTTGGCAGAGGGAGCCAGAGAGATCTCCAGCTCGCCGTCATCGTAGGCGGCGCCGTGCGGCATCATGCTGTTTTGGTGGTGTTTCTTTATTTTTTCGGTTGAGGGGAGGGGAAGGGTTGGGTGTTCGCTGGTGTTCTCAAGATGATGGATGCATGCCCCACCATCAAAGGCTCGAGCGCGCTGGCGTTGATGTGGTGGTGAGTTTAGACGAAGCCTGGAAAAGGGAGAGAGAGACCATGGAGGGGTGAATGAGGAGAGTCAATAAAGACTGGGCGGTTTGTGATGTGGTTGTTTGGGTGGGGGAGGGGAGGTTTGGCTTGGAGCAGATCGAGGTGTTGCTTGTCTCACAGGAGTAGTAATCGTATTGTAGTAATCGCTCAGCAGCAGAAGCGAATTACACTCTCATTGTGGGGTTACGGTGCTGGAGCGGTGCAAGTGGCAGGGCGATTGGGATTCCGGGGCCGGGTATTGCCCGTGGTCAAGATGATTAACTGGTTCTGATGTCAAAGCTGAATGAATATAGTGTCTCCGTAGCGGAGAGAAGTCAAGTCTTTCCCGTGCTTGTGCTTGTGCTCAGCTTTTCCTCGACATCACGGCTTGTCGGCTCTCAATTAATTACAGTATCTACACTCCCCTCCTCAACCAAATACTTATACAGAACCAGCCAGTATGACTAGATCCAACCCACTTTTGTACCACCAAAACTTCAACCTCGCGAAATCTTTCAGAAGGCAGATTCTTGGCTATTGGTGAAGCAGCCATTTTCGTAGTAATCATGTGCAACCCAACTATTGAATGCCTCTCCAAGTCCATCGTGAGAGCCGTGAATAATGATTCATCAACAAAAACAGTCCAAGTCCTTCCAGTGAAGTCTTTCAACTGATTTCATGAATATCCCCACCAAACCCATCATCCTCAAAGCCCACCCTTCTTCTCTTCCTCCCTCAATCTCTCCACCAGCCGTTCTCGAATATAATCACTAAGTCCCAATCTACACAACGACAAGTCAGTATAACCACCATAAAGCACAACAACCACCTATCCCCACTCCCCAATAGGTACTCACATCCCCTCCCTAGTAATAACCCGATAACTCCCACTACTCTGCCAATTCCCCCTCAACCCCTCCCCACCCCCCTCCTCACTCTTCACAAACTCCCCCCTCCCATCAACCTCCAAACTCCCCAATATATCCTCCGGCCACGCAATGCGCCCATAATCCGGCGGCGCTCTCGCATCACTGACATGAACCCACCCGCCTCTCCCCGCGCCCCCAGCACCACCCTGAGAACTCGCTCCCCCGGCACCATCACCCTTCACACCCCGCCCTTTACTCTGCTGCTGCGGGAAGAACATGCCCCCCGAACCCAGCGCCGACCCGGACGTCGACGCGAACGCCGCAGCCTGGCTCTGCACCAGGGGATCCGAAGACGCATGGCGCTTTAGGACCTCGTTCAGGAGATGGAGGAAATGTGGGTTCTCGACGAGGGAGTCGGTGGTGGGGGGGAGTTGGGTGGTGGTTCCTATGGCGAGGCGTTCGGTCGGTGGATTCGTAGAAAGGAAGGAGAGGATGTAGGAACCCCCATTCGACTTGGGGAAGACATGCTGTAGAAAGAACGAAGAAATGATGAGCATACATCCCCAAGAACGCTGTAGAAGCAATGCAAAAATCCCACATCACAGCCCGTGAGAAACAGGAAATAAAATGGAACATACAATATGAGGATTCGATTGCAATGTAGAAATCGACCTCACCGCCCTCCGCAACGGCGAAGCTAGATTGCTTCTACGCAATGTGTTGATGAGCATGATTATTTCACTTATGTCGTTGGAGAAGGTTGTTTGAAAGGAAATCTTGAACTTGGTCTCTAGGTGCCTCGAAGAGCTTGGACTTGCTCAAATAGGCAATGAGCTTGCAACTGCCGGTACAGATGATGTCAATCCAGGAACCAACAAGGCTGAAAGTCCGACAGAGGCACGAGTGAAACCCTAGATAGTCCAGATGGGGAAAAATTGCGGATATCGTTGCTTACGATTTCCTCTTACACCATTTCCATTTGCTGCGAAGGGCGTGGGGGTAGTAGAGACAAGGGTCAAACCTCGATTGTGATATGTCACGAAAGCACGTGGAGCGTGGGGTAATGTACGCGAACAGCAATTTTTAGAAAAATCTTGGTATCGTAATTGATCCTAGCTGATCCTCGAATTTACATGGCAACTCTCAGAAACTAACTGTGGACCCCTCGTCATAAAACTTCATCGCTTGCAAAAAAGAGGCTATTCGCCGAACGAAAAACGTACGTCCTTCGCACCAATCTATACAAGCCTTGTGGCATTAATATGTCTATTTCTTCAATTCAACTTCGTCAAGTCCACCGTACATCTAGAGAATAATTAGTTTAGGGGCGCTTCGGAAGTGAATATCGAGGACTTACGGTCTCCATCATGATACCAGTGATTTGATATGGGTCAGCATTTGAAGCTGGTCGTCTATCTTCAAAGTAACCGTAACCCTTGGCACCACACTCTCTTGGAATACGGATAGATGCACCACGGTTGGCGACACCATATGAGAAGGTATCAATGGCACCAGTCTCGTGTCGGCCGGTCAAACGTAAGGTGTTGTCCTCTCCGTAAACCGCAATGTGCTCCTTGTGACGACCCTCAAGCTTCTTGATGGCAGCCTCAATGTGCTTCATGCCACCCTCAACACGCATCTCCTTGCTGGAGAAGTTGCTGTGAAGACCAGCTCCGTTCCAGTCACCGGGGATTGGCTTAGGGTGGAAGGAGATCTTGGCACCGAATTCCTCAGCGATGCGATGAAGGAGGAAACGAGCGACCCAGAGGTGGTCACCCACTAAAATGACCTATTAGTCTCAAGTTCTGGAGGTGAGGGGAAAATATAACTCACTCTCAATGCCAGTGCAAGGACCAACCTGGAACTCCCATTGAGCTGGCATGACCTCGGCGTTGGTGCCAGAGATCTTGATACCAGCGTTCAAGCATGCCTTGTAGTGGGCCTCGACAATGTCTCTGCAGTAGACCTTGCCAGCACCAACACCACAGTAGTATGGGCCTTGTGGACCTGGGAAACCATTTACTGGCCATCCGTATGGACGGTCGGACATGTCGAGGAGAGTGTATTCTTGCTCAAGACCGAACCAAGGCTCGTGAGCCGCATGTGCGTTCATCAACTTGACGCACTCGGCGCGGTAGTTGTACTTGTTGGGGGTTCCATCAGGGTCCCAACACTCAGTGAGAACCAAGATGTTTGGGGCACCACGGAATGGGTCGGGGAAGAGGGCAACGGGGCGGAGGTAGACATCAGAGTTGTCGCCTGGAGCTTGGCCGGTGGAAGAACCGTCAAAGTTCCACTCTGGGAGGTCCTCAAGCTTGAACTCGCCAGATGCTGGGACCTTGGTGAGAGTCTGTAGGAGAAAATTGATTCGTTAGCAATTCTGGTGGTTACTTTTACGGGATGGATGTGCCTGTGGGGTGGGGTTGCGGAATCGGAGTTGGGCTGAGAGAGAGTTTGCTCACCTTGGACTTGGTACGAACACCTCCGGTCGAGTCAATCCAGATGTACCTGAAGGAACAATTAGAGGTCGTTCGCAGATGATGAAATCGCCAGTACTTACTCAGCCATGGCGCTTCCCTTCTGGTCGAGCTTCATGTATTTGAGGAGCTACCTCACAGTCAGCTCCTGCACAATCGCGGGGTTAATTTGAGGACTGGGAACTTACATTCTCCGTGTAGGAGACGGTGGATGAGGTAGCCATGATTGCGGTGGGTATGGAATTTGCAAATGCTGTAGATGGGAGGAGTGTTGATGACAATCAGACCAAGCTGGTTGTAGAGACGAGGGTATGAGGAGGGAAAAGAAAGCCGAGTTGTCGAGCGACAGCTTGTGTTTATATGAAAGCGATAAGGATGGGGGCGGTCGCTAAGGGTGAATTGGCCCCACGGCGCCTTGGAAGCACTGCAGGGGGCTGTGTGTTTGCTGGGATTCGGCTGCGAGAGCTTTTAGTGGGGAAGAGAGGAACAAAGGTCCAGTCAGGTCCAGTCCCAGGGCAATTAACGAGGGACCATGTCACCGTCTCTTCTTGTTCACAGAAACCACTTTCGGTTTACGGTTTCTCGTTTTCCGATTCTGGATTCTGGATTCTGGATTCTGGATCCTGGATTTGGTTTCTCGTTTCTCGTTTTCCGTTTCTGGATTTCAGTATTGAGGCCTTTTTTGAGCATCCGAGAAAAGACTTCGTTGTCTCTTGACGACGTATTTCGGCTTTCTCCTAAGGAGGAGGGGTGTGTCGCGAAGCGGCTACTCTCACATGGCATAGAGCATAGATGCAGCAGAGTTTTTTCCAATGCACACGAGCACTGTTACTACTCGTACTGCTACTGCTACCTGCTAATACTACCTGCTACTACCGGTATAGTTTCTTGTGGTATTTGGTTATTGGCGTTTAGTAATTGGTAATTGCAGATGTTGGTGAGCCTTTTTTGCACGACCTCGAGTCCCTGGGAAACGACTTCTCATGCCACTTCCTGTCCCATGCCCATGGCATTTTGCTCCGATGCTAATAATGCTGTACCTTGACACGAAACCGATTTCCATTTTCCGCATATAGCGGCTACTTTGGATACGATTCTAAACGGAATACATGTTCAATTCAGTCAGTGCACGTTTCTTCATCTAGCGATTTGATCTACAAGTACAGTAGGTACGTACCTATGTACTTGCTAAGCGGTTGGTTTCTGATAGAGCGGTTCTTTAGATATCTTCCCGCTGAACGTCTACTGGGCAACGGACATGCAACCTCCTCCTAGTCCTGCCTACTGCACTTCCTAAACCGCAGAATTAGTCGAATCTGTTGAAATAGTCGAAACTTCCAAGCCAAAGTTTCACTTTCTAGGCCCGGCCATTCATTTGGTAACAATGCACAAAATATGGAAGTTTCCCCAAAGTATAAAGGTACCTGGATGGTCGGCTCACACATGGTACAACAACATCATCTGTCCTTTCCTCCGTACGCCGAGTAAACTCTTCTTTTCGCACTCCACGGCAGAAATAGAAGCTCTCCCTCCCGTCTGCAGCCCAGTCCAGCCCAGCCAAGCCAGCGAAGAAAATTCAAAAGGGCGTAAAATCCCCGATGCTCACTATGCCTCATACAGTACGATTCTGGTTGGAACACTGGCACTGGCTTGTTTTCCCCCACATCCACGCCTCTTGCTTGCAGTAGGCTAGCTATCTGCATTTAGAATGTCTTTTTTTTCCTTCTTTCCTTTTGAATGCATTTATCCCTACACCAACACCACAAGCCCAGAAATAGAAGTGCACTTTCTACTGGTTCGATAATGTCGGGTGCAAGTGTACCAGGCTAAGGCCAGGGATCCAAAAGAAGCCCAAGACCAAAGTCTTTAGGGCTCCGGCGCCGTCTCCGCCATTCGCATTGCCCCTCCAACACCGACCCAACGTCAGTTCTCCTATGCCGCACGCATTCACAATCCCCTTTCACAACCCAACAATCCACCATGAAATCCAAATCTATAACCGTATCCGCCTCCCCCTTTCACTCCCATACTCTCACTCTCCCAACCTTCAACCCTACCTATTTTTACACACAAACATCCCCCTCTTATTAAGTAACACCCAACACTCCCATTCGTCGCCCTCTCCCCTCTTCGGATCACCCAGGGGCCAGGGCCTCACAATCAGCGGGGTAGAACCCTTCGCCTCGTGGTTTGGTGCCGGCACGATAAGGATGTTCCGCCAAGCCAGGATGGTCGTGATTGGTTGAGCGGAGGGGTGTGCGTAAATGTCGGTGTCAACCGAACTTTGGGGTGTGGTCCAGTAGGAGGGAGATTTAAGGAGGAAATATGATGCTATTGGGGTGTGCTTATTGGTGGGGATTTTGGGAGGGATGGGGATGGGGATTGGTCATGTGATGGATGGTGCTTACTAGGTACGGAGGTACGGAAGTAGACTGGAGTATGGAATTGGATTGTACGAGTAGTGTACTCAGAACCGCAGATATCATATATTCTAATTGATATCTCTTCAACAATTATTAAGAATGAACGCCAGACAAAAGAAACAAAGAACCCCCCATGAGACTTTTCCCACCCTCAACTTCCTACATCTACTCCCTACCTATCCATCAACTCCCTACCTATCCATCAACTCCCTACCTATCCATCACCTCCCACCATCTCCCCTTAGTACCCTCAAACCCTCTAAAAACATCGTGAGATTCGCCCATCCATTCCCATCCACCACGCCCGCATTTCAAGGAACAAAAAAAGGAAACCAACATCTTTACCCCGTCAAGAATTCAAGTTCCACAACTCCTATACCTACAAAACATAACTTCAAGCCCATACCAATAGCTACCACAAGAAAAGAAAAAACCCACGGGGAAATAACTCTTGCGTCTCATCACATCCCCAGGTATACCAACAAGGGCCCCAGAATCCCCTTACCTAACAAGTATCCAAACAAGCTTTTCCACTTTCTTAACCTCTTAACTTCTTACCTTCCAACTTCCTAGCCTCCTCACTTCCGACTACCTGACCCCCTATTAGGTAATTTGTAAACCCGAGAAAAAGGGAGGTTAAAACTCGCACGCCCAATTCCAAGTTACTTACCAAGTAAATCTATTTAAACATAATACCGAGATATCGAGACGGTCTTATAACACGTACAGTACTACGAAAGCGAAAGGCGAAAACTTATAGGCTTCGTATACCGTGGGAACCCGTTTTGGATGAGGATGGATGGGTGATGTCTCGTATACTATCAAGGGGTTATTAGAATAAAGAGTCCGAAGCCAGGGTTGGGACTCGGGAGGAATCTGGATGGCTTAATGTGGGTTGGATTTTATGGAAGTGTTATGTAAGTAGGTGGTTTAGTCTCGGTGATATTTATTTCATTTTCTTTTGTTATATTAAATTACATTACATTACCTTGATTTTATTTCATTACATTCTTATACCACTACATCACTACCTCCATAGAGATTCCGCAGCGTCGGATATCTCGCTTCTATGTACCAAATCAGAACAAGTAAACTATATATCTCATATTTTCATTGAATACCTATCAGTCAATCAACAATTCAAAGGGTACTACAGTAAACTAGCGGAACCCCCTTTTGCCTCCACCTCCCCCCAACACACTTGACTTACAGTATACCCAAACCCCTCATCCCTCCTCCCCAAGAAATAAGAAAAGCCACAGCCCCTTCTCCCCCATAAATCCCTTCATCTCCAGAAACAACAAAATCTCCCATTCCATCTAGTGAAGAAAACCCTGGATCTCAAAATCCCCATACCTTCAAAATAGACGGGAATGCACCCATCCACCCATCCATCCCTCACGAACCCCCCTCCCCCCCCCCCAACCCCCTTTTTCCTTCCCTAGAACCACAAATCCCAGAGGTGCCATAAGACAGGCGCCGCGATCCATACTACCAACACATACCTCCATAGTAGAGAAAAACAGACGCGTTCCTTAATTAGCCATAAGCAAGTTACTCATAGCCTAGCTAATGCCAAATATACCCAATCCCACGACCTCGCAAACAACTAGGGTCGCTCACGGGGTGACGGGGTAGTATTTATCAAGATGCTGGGCTGGAAACCAGTACAGTATCGTTTTGGTACACAAACAACAACTCTACAGAGAAAACCAGAGAAAACATTGGAATCACGTATTTAATTCGAGAATAAAGGCTACATAATAAAAACTAGGATAGCACAACGAATGTATAAGAAAGCAACGGAAAAAAAGTAAACGGAGAACCAGAGGCAGTGAGTAAACCTTACTCATTGCTACGCAAATAGCGAAGAAAAAAGAAACCTAGCGAAAAAAGAAGAAGACTTTGTACTCCAGACCCGAGGGGCTTCCAAGAAGGAAAAAAAATAAAAAAGGAGCAAGTAAGCTAGAATCCACCAAATCCACCAAACCAACCCCTCCCTATGGTATGCCCTGCGCCAATTCTTTTAACCCATTTACCATATAACTTTCAATAAATATCCTAAAAACCATTATGCATCAAGAATCATACCCTCATTGTCACCTTTCTCATCCATTTCCTTTTTACTCACGCCATTGCCGTCGGAATAGTAGCCTCCGGCATTTCCTTCGCGCTCGGTGCCAATGAGTCTGTATTCACCATCTTCCTTTCGTTCGATGATATTCTGCTCAAGAGCCCAACGTGCAAGGAGTCTGTCTACACCAAGTCGACCAGCCTCTCCCTTTTCCATATGTCTACCAACATGCTCAGTCCAGTCGTCCCAACTTCCTGCGCCCTCAAAAACGTTTGCGCAATCAGGTTTGGGGCAGGCAGAGCGTTGGGGTGGCTGACGCCGAATAACTAAACATGATGCTTGCATTTCCTTTACATGGGATTCCCATTCTAGTTGCAGCTTACTGTCGCCTTTTGCAATAGCTTTCTTGATAGCAAATGGGGCATGCATTCTTCGGAGATGTTGAGTAAAGAGGTCTTTTCGATTGAACTCGTTGCCCTTCCCTTCCACCGAGCTCTGAGGACAGGAGGAGCATCGGTAATAAGTTAAGCAAAGATGCTGAGAGGCAATATGTCGTTTCCATTCGTTCTTGGAACCAAATGTACTAGTGCAGCCCGCAAAGGAAAAGGCGCAAGGAAACGGTCTGGTGTGAGCCGCGGCGATATGTTTTCGTAATGACGACGAGTCTTTGAAGGGTGCATGGCTACACAGTGTACACCGTGTGTCTTGTTTTGGGCCTTGCTTTTGTATGGATCTTCGTGGTTTTGGCCTTGAGGCCGGGGAATTAAATTCAGAATTGTACAATGGCTCTTCGGCACCGGAGTCTACTTGTTCTTGGGAGGACGCAGATTCTTCGCGGGCACTTCTCAAGCCAGGCGAGTCCTCTGAAGGTAAGTGAGAATGATTTCGGTCATTAGCAAGATTATCGTGACTGACATGGCGAACGTGACTAAGGGCCTTAAGCTGCTCCGCCGCCTCGTGCATCTCAACCGAATCCTCGACATTTTCTTTTGGTTCCACTATAGCTGAGGAGGAACTGGGTTCTGGATAGATAGTTGGGTTCACTGTACTTGGCGTACCCATTGGTCTTGCAGGTTCTGGACGCATCATGTCGTGACGTATCATGACTGGCGTTGTGGATGCTACCTCACGAGCCTCAAGAAGAATTTTGCCATCCTCAAGCTCTCTATATGTTGCTGCTTTGCCAATCGGCGAGATTCCACCAACAAGATGCTGATATTCGGTTGCCATGTTATGTGAGTTTACGTAGCCCAGGAAAGCGCAAGTTCTATCAGCAGCAACAACGTTCCAGACTGCGATAGGCATGGAAACAAGGAGAACGGTTGGAGGGCCATGGAACATACCCTCAACAGCAATCTTGGAAGCTGCCATTGGAGTGTTATGTAACCATTGCTTAAAGGAAGCCATGTCCTGACTCGGTTCACCCAGGAAAGTTGTGCAAACTAGAGCGCGCATTTCCTCAAACGTGAGATCTGAATTTGAGTTAACCTTGATCCCATGCTGGCCACCGAGACTGTTTGGTCCTAATTGAAGATCATTTTCTGGGGAGCCCATTGGTGACATGCCAGATCCTCCAGCCATGCCTTGCTGCATACCAATTGGGGAGAGCGTGATGCTCTGAAGTGAGCCAGGTGTTAATGAGAAACATACTGGCATACGCTCATGGGCGGATGTAGGTTTACTGGAGCCATTGGCCAGAGGGGATTGGTGAATGAGAATATTGTTGTGTTTCTGTGCGATGATCTCTTCATGTAGACGTTGTATACTGAAAGGACGGCCACTTCCAAGTCTTTTGAGACTATCAACCAGATTGGCAGTGAAAGAAAGTGGGCCGACATCCCGTCCAACTTGATCGGGAGTATAAGCAGCGATTACCTGCTTAACGCCATGATTTCCAGCCGTAGGAGCATCCGCAACAGCGCAAGTATCCAGCAAGAGCAAGATATCAGACTGAGCATCCTCTAGGAGGCATCTGACACCTTCCCACTTCAATCTAGAGGAATCTTCACGAAGGTTGCTGTTACAAATTAGCTTTACCCCAACGAGGCTGTGTATTTTCATTCATACCATGCCCAGTAGAGATTGTGATCTGTGCCAATAAAGCTATGACCGGCATAGTAGACAATCAAGAGGTGATCAGAACGAGCAAATTCAATGTGCTGTGCCATTTGCATGGACAATTTGACGCTTGGGTTAGGGCAGCTTGGAATGCTCCATGTTTCTGTCCGATAGTTGAATATCTCGCGAAATGCCTTTTCCAACGACGCAAGATCTGGTTCCACACTCAAGTCATCTTCCCAGCGAAGAAGAAGAACGGAGGCGCTTGTATATGGCGAGCGATTGGCTTGGGCATAGATGAGCATTGCGGCATCTTGCAAATGTCGCGCAAAGGACTCGAAGTCGGTGCGCTCTGGGGGAGGGGCTGCATCTTGGACTGGAGGCATAGCCTTGTAGTCGTATCGCATCTGCGGCGACTGGAGATTCGGTTAGTGAGTGTTCCATAGAGATTCATGACATTCTTTATCGTCCGCCTTACCTGCTCATGCAGTGGTTTTTCGGCGACTTTAGGCGCAAGGCGGCGCTTCTTACTCGAAGGCTCCATGACAGTGCAATTAATTGTCAGGAGCTAGCGATCGAACTGCGTCTATAACCACGGCGATAGTATTGTTGCGATGATTGAGGCAGGGTGGGTGGTGTTGACGATGAGGAGTAGGTTCGTCTTTGGGCAGTAAGGCTGGAATTCAACAGAGCCTCGAGCGAAGGGCAGCCTTCCACCCGTAGATCGTGGCGCCTTACCAAAATTGGGCGGGCAACTGGCATAAAGAACGTGATTGGCCGAGAAATTATCCTTGGAGTCGGAACCCAAAGCCTCGGCTAAATTGGGGCTGTGCTCGACGAGCATTTTGGCAATGATCAACCTTATTCACCATACAAAATTCAACCTTGAATGTATGAAAGATGTGAGTTTGTCTAATTTTTGGTTGATACATATTTTCAGTCCATATGCTATTGATGGCTCCATAAAATTTTCTTGTATTTTGCGATCTTGCCAAACATACACATACCAAGTCTAACGAAACATTGTTCGCGTCATCGAGTTCTCGGTCTGAGAAGCTACAAGTATCAGCTGGAGACGACGGCCCATCGAGGTTCTTTCTTGCCAAATTCTTTGCCCAGACTCTTGTTATATTTCAAGCACACTGTGCCTTGCAAAGTCTACAAAGAGGTTTAAATGAATAGGGTCGGAACTCTACTGCTCACAACCTTATGTAAGGTTAGGGAGAAGTTGGGAACATCTATTCATTCATTGTGCGAACAACTTTCGGATTATGGTCATGTACTATTCGAGAATTGTTGGTATGATGAAAACATAGGATGTCAACACTAACAATTGCTAATATTTCATCTGTTTGACAAATTCATGCGAGTTGCAAGCCTTGTTGTTTGAATTTTGTTTGGAATTAAGTGCTCCGTTGGTATCATAGCGCTAGCAGTAAAAAACATTAAGTAAAAAGGAAATCCATGGTATCTCGTAAAAACACGCATTCCCGCTCCGGTTCAACACCAGTCATTTTTGAATTGTACAAGTCCATTCCCCAATATTAACCCCACTCTCACATTCACACTCATGCCTGGTGCGTGTCTTTGTCAAGTTCTCCTCGTTTCCCGCCTTCTTCTCGTCGACGAAGCATCTAGTATCTGGTAGTTCGGCGTTGCCAGAAATGTCTCTTTCGTACCGGTGTACCGTGTGCGTACCCTGTCTCATGCTTTACTGCGACGTGGTTTTGTCTGTGCATTCTCGAAGAACAGCATGTGAAGAAGACGATGAGTGTTCCGAAGAATAGACAGATGAATGCAGCCAAGAGGGTCCACATGGCAGTATGGAAGTATGCGTGACTTCCGCTGCCATCGTCGTTGATGTGGTTCTTGATAATTCCAAACAAGACAAAATCAGTGGCCATCACCACAAGTGTAACGATCCAGGCAACTGTCGCAGTGACAGCACCAAAGATTGCTCCGCAAAAGCCAGAGCCTGCTGCGAAGAGGAAGGCGATGAATGCAAGAGCGCATGCGACTGGGTGGAGAACCATTACGCGTGTAAGTGCTTTTGTAGTATCGATCTGGGCTCTGTTATATTGGGTGTTGTCGAGAGATTGCACAAATTCAGCTGGGTTATAACCAATGTGCTTTCCTGTGCATTGATCTCCGTCATTGAAATTGAACCTTGCTCTAAATCTGTTTGAGTTGTTAGCTTTCCTGTGAAATTCATGATAGGAACCAGAAAAAAACATACGAGTCGTCTGAGCCTTGTAAGCAATAACCCCAACTACCAAACTCAACCAATCCTCCATTATCAAGTCTCACTCTCAATAGCGCAATCGAGTTGATGACTGGCGCTGAGATTGAGGTAATTAAGAGGAGAATGGTGGCAGCAAACAGCAAGAATGTGCCGATATGGTGAAAGAATCCGGTCTTCATTTTTGAGATGATTGCCTGTTTTGGGAATTGAGAGTTGTTGTTAACTTGCGGCGATGTTATCAGAGGATGAGGGTTGATCCTGTTGGTGATTACTCAGAGCTTTTGGTGGACAAATTTGAGTTTATGTTTGGGAAGATGCAAGATATATCCAGCTTTTCTCAGCCCTTGAATGTGGAATTTTATTGCGTTGTCTGGAGCTCAAAGATGGATGCAAAAACAGGGAAACGCAAGGAACCAAGTCTGGTATTGCCTTTTGATTCGTCAACCGCTTTATGACATAACACCACTCGTCCACTCGTTCGTGGCCAAGTTATAGTGGCTGAACTCATCACAATACAGCAGTCACACCACCAAATCTTGATATTCTCAATAGGCAGTCGCAAACACCCTTTCGTCACCTCCGCAGCAAGGAAAATATTGGCGACAAATGAGCATCTGTGATTGGATGAGGTGAATTTGAGTTGTGATTTCAGGGTTTTGGGGGTGGACGCACGCTGACGTATAGGTGGCGCTAGCGAGCTGAGCCACATTTGAATCTCGGGAGCATTTTGTTGATCCACTCTCATTGGTGTAAAACCTTCAAATCTGCGTATCCTCGGGACAAACTGAAATTGCGACGACGATGATTTTCAAAAAGAAGTTGGTGGAGCGGCCTAGAGCGAGGGTTACGTCGCGTTGCCATTCCACGTTTGGATTTCAATGTCTTCAAATTGGGTTCTGTAGGGAGGCATGGGAGGGTATCACAACTGAACAGTGAGCATATCTTGACGTGTAAAGCGACCTCACTTCTGTTTGAACTCTTTGTTTGCCATCTAGCGGTGGTGAAATGTTGCACATTTTGCAAACGCATTGAAGTCGTTTAGGCGATGATTCTTTATTATACAACAGCGTTGCAATTTCTGCCTGCAAGTTCAAAATTCTCTATTCTATGCTTGTTGCTTTGTTTAAAGTGACGGAGTCATATCAGATACCCGTATCCTTTCTCATATGTTACAATAACTTATTAGCGACCCGGAAAATCATTTGTTTATTTCATAAGAGTCCGTGAATCTTCATGTTCTATTCTTCTATTTCGTTCATTATTATTGTATCTAACAAAATCATATGATTAATTTTCACGTCAGCCAATCCCATCCAGGACTTTAGATTAAACAGTTCTAGTAGAGCGTCAATACGAGCCTGGCCCATACATTATTGCGATGACAGTTGATGTGGGCGTGGCGGGGCAGTTTGAACCAAGTACGAACGTATTGATTTTCGCATGATCCCCAGGAGAAAACAATCGCCTAATCCTCTCTCAGAGACTCCATACCATAATTGGGCTTAAGAACACTTCATATTTACATGTCTTACGGCAAAAAAGATTCAATAATGAAGTTAACGCCAAAAGAGAAACCGTTTTCACGAATGTTGAGGGCACATATTTGTTCAAATGACTGTACTTCCTTATGGATATGCTATGGGCCTAAGTCATATGAGTTTCCTGTTCAAGTATTCCCGGACTAACGCCGTCGCTCCAGATTTCAGTTTACAAGTCGTCGAGTGTTTTGATTTTATAGGTCTATGTTCAGAAAAAGATTCTTGAGCAACATTACTTGGTGAAGCAGAAGAATCAACGATATCATCTCTACTGTACATTGTTGATAATTTATCTCCTCTCTTGCCGGTTACTCGTAGGTCCATCGTATATTTCCAGACCGCCAGTTGCAGTCATCTCATCCAAACCTGCAGTCAGAATTACTTTAGTACAAAAAATGGAGATACAGAAAGCGATAGAGAACATGAACCCCAGGTTTCCGCCCACCAAAGCAACATCCATACCACTCATCATGCATATGACGAGCCATTTCGATGTGCGAACCACTTATTGCGGGTCTTTTCAACAACTCAATGCGCCGAAGGATGATGTTTTCCAGGAAGTCGTAACATTAATCCATGGTTCCAAGTACAATTGTCCGGGGGAACCCCCCGCCTCCACCCCCAAATGCCCCCCGCATCCCCACATCCCACTCTCAAAACTCGGTAATCCTGCCTTTTCCAATACGAAACTCCCCCTTCCAAGTCAAATTTCTTTCTCGCTTCACAGTAACCATACCGAGGTTTATCAGCCTCTGCACATCAATGTTGGTAATTCGAGATTCGGGGTTCAGTCAGGTGGTTCTGGCCTCTTATTCGCTCATGTTCATCAAGTGACACGATACACTAGATCGGATTTCGTCAGATCTGCATTCAACTGCAGGATATGCAAAAGATGTGTTCCTGGAATAATTTCACGATCTTTGTACTTAAGCTCGGCTTTCCTGAGCAAAGGCCGAGGAGTGCTCAGCTTCTTCCTCTACGTGCTTGACCATTACTTTAGGCTGCGAAGTTCCTTGTTGCAATCTTCCATATCAAGAGAAAAAGGCGTACCAAATTGACGAACTATGTTTGGCTCCTCGAGGTACTTTGGCCTCAGAGGCCAGAGATTGAATCTCGCCGTCGGCATAATTGCTGGCGTGGATTTCTTGTGAGGAAGAAACATGAAACTTTGTTCAGTCTCATTCGCTAACAGACAACAGTCTCTTTGGATATGATCAAGGTGTGATGGGAGGACTGTTGACACTCGGAAGTTGGGTAAGTTGCAAAATGCAGGTATTTTGAAGCGACGTTCAACTCTAACATTTACAGGTAAAACAATTCCCAGAAATAGACTCAATCAACAACCAGGACAGCCCCAATTACAACCATATCAGTACCATCCAAGGAATCACAGTTGCCTCCTACAACATTGGCTGTTTCCTGGGAGCGATCCTCACAATATTTATCGGTGATATACTTGGAAGGAGGAAGATGATATTTCTTGGCTCGGCTATTATGGTTGTGGGCGCAGCGTTGCAAACTTCAGCATACAGTCTTCCACACTTGATCATTGGCAGGATTGTTACTGGCTTTGGAAATGGGATGAATACCTCCACTGTGCCTACATGGGCCTCGGAGACTTCCAAATCTCATAAGCGAGGGAAGATGGTTATGATCGAAGGTGCTATGATCACTGGCGGCATTGCTACATCTTATTGGGTGAGAGAGCCTGTCTTTTCTGATCCCCTTACGAATACATCTACTAATCGTGCTATTCATATGATAGATTGACTTTGCATTCTCGTTTTTGGAACCAAATCCAGTGGCATGGCGATTTCCTATCGCGTTCCAAATATTCTTCGCGCTTATATTATTGGTTTTCATCATGGAATTGCCCGAATCACCCCGAGTGAGTTCTCGGACTGCTACCGTTTAGGATGTTGTTGTTTCACGACTAACTTTAGCAGTGGCTCATTCTCAAAGGCAACGAGCACGAAGCTCTCTCTGTGATCGCAGCATTAGAAGACCTGCCAAGCGACGACCACATTGTACAAACAGAATTCGCCGAGATCAAAGACACCGTCATAGAAATGAAGGCCTACGGCTGGAGAGATCTTTTCTCCATGGGCCCAGAGAGAAACTTCCATCGTGTCGTGCTAGGGTATGTGAACCAAGTATTTCAACAGGCATCGGGAATCAATCTTATCACATACTACGCACCTACCATCTACAAACAATATATCGGGCTCGAGGGTATCACCCCTAGTATTCTTGCTGCGGCAAACGGAACTGAATACTTCATCGCTTCATGGTTCGCTGTGTATACCATCGAGAAGTTTGGGCGTCGTCAACTCATGCTTTTTGGAGCGGCAGGTCAGGCGGGTTCAATGGCTCTGCTTGCGGCCATGACCTACCTGTCTGGTGTCGGCATAGGTGGTTCAGTACCAGGAATCTTGTCTGCTCTCCTGCTATTTGTTTTCAACACCTTCTTTGCAATTGGTTGGCTAGGTATGTATTCCACTTTCCCATCCCCAACTCCTGCTTACACACTCTACAGCTATCCCATGGCTCTACCCCGCGGAAATCGTCCCCCTCAAAATCCGCGCACCAGCAAACGGTCTCTCCACGAGCGCCAACTGGGCATTCAATTTCATGGTCGTAATGATAACCCCCGTCTGCTTCTCCTCGATCGGCTATCAAACATATATCATCTTCGCCGTTATTAACGCCTTCATATTCCCGGTCATCTACTTCATATACCCCGAAACCGCGCTGCGATCACTCGAAGAAATCGATAATATCTTCCGGAAAACTAAGGCTGGGTGGAGAGGCTGGTTCGATGTTGTTTCTGTGGCGCGTCTGGAACCGCATCGGTATGGCAAGAATGGTGAGCTTTTGATGGAGTATAATGGCGAGGAACATGTTGGTGCTAGGAGGGATGAGAGTGAGGAGAAGGATAAAGCTCATAGTCGGGGTATTGAGGATATTGCTGTGGAGGGGGAGGGTAGGGATGTGGAGAAAAGGGGGTGATTTGGCGGAGGGCCTTGTCTTGTTATTATATAGATTTATTATCTATTTATGATACAATAGACCTATATTAACTCCAATAACTAAGTCCGATGTTATATGCTGAAGCAAGTGTGGTGTCACAGTATCACTAGGACTGTGCAAGGACCGTTCCAGAATGGACTTGAGATTAACCGTAACAAGCAAAAGAGATCTAAACGCTAGCTTATACGTATACTCAATGAGATACCACACGTTTCCCAATTAGGCAACTCCTACCCCGCATTACATTCACTAAGCGAAGCATCCACTGCTAACCCCTGTTCACTAACTCACACAAACCCTCATATGCAGCTAGCTAATCCCTGTGTACTTACAGATGTCGTTGTACATTACGCTACTCTAGATAGAGTGGAGCTAGCTACCTAATGTCTATTCACTATTATATAGCGACGTATAGAGTTATTAGATAATTGTATGTTAGACAAAGTAGATGGGTGAAATCTTGTGGTATATCCAACTTAATCTCCTTGCTAGAACCAAATCTCTTAAGCAAACTGGTAGCTCTCAAGGTCTCATAAGTAAGCCAAATCATGCGGAGTAATCAAAGGCGTTATATAGCAAGACTTCAAAGACTTAATATCTTAATTTCGTAGCTATTCTAACTGTCTTTGTGTAAACAGAGCTACATAATTTGAGAGAATTTATCATATTAGGAGATAACCGCAGTACCCTGGAAGACGAGAATATATCAAGGATAAACCTATCAACAAATCGAATCATTAACCAGTCTCTGCCACGTCAGACTATCAGTGATGGAATACAGACGGGCGGGGCGAAGTGGAACGAGAAATTTAGCACTACAAGTGGAGGCTTGGGCGTGTCTTTGTTGTTGTGTAGAAGGTGAAGCGGGTAAGACAAGGTTAAATAAGCGTGGGGGACCCTTAAAAACGCAAGGTCACTTCAGGATATCCACTTCAATCAACAGTTTATCTTAAGGAAGCAGGCTTTGAAGTTGCCTAGATTCTTTGGTGGCTGGAGGCAATTTCTTGAAATATAGGACAATTAGACCAATTGTCCTGGACTCCTGGAAGGTTTCTGTTTGGTTGACCTATTGTCAATAAATGGGTGATACAATATAATGACTAAACCTGATATCGTATGCCTATGCTAGTGTAGCTAGCTAAGTCCCTGCTCACTTACAGTATATATGCCATTATATACGCTAGTCCCAAAGGAGCGGCGCAAGCTACTACCAAAAGAGCGGAGCAAGCTAGGCTCGAAGGAGCGGAGCTAGATAATAACCATTCACTATTCTATAACGACATTTTCGATTACTTGGTTGTAAGAAGCTAGAAACGAGTAAAAACAAAGCGATGTTCAAGACGGAAGTCTTGCCGGTGCGGGATTTCATTTCCAACGACGCGTCTTGTTATGACTACCAAGATGCAATATCGAGTTCGCTTTCTGACGGTTCTCAATTCACCTCAAAGTTGCGTCCAAGCCACGAGTCTAACATTCTCTAAACCGCGGCACACTCGTGATCTCTGCTTATGTCTTTACATTCACTGCACTATTACCATTAGTCTGCCTGGTCTTCCCCAGCTTCTAGCCACGTGGTCCAGGGGAGGATATTCATCTCGCTACCCCAGCAACAGTCGACGCCAACAGCACAAAATAGCCATTTGCAATTCACCGTTCGTTTGAGCGTGCCATCCCATGTTAGGGATGCCACGCTAGCGGTACCGCCAGAAAGCCCTATAAATAACGGCCGTCAGGCAACGTCGTCTCCTGTAACTTGTCCAACATACATCGTCCACCACCAAAGGTCGGAACGATATATCAGACAAAGTCCCAGCCTGCGACCCAGGCATTCGATATTAGACCATATTCAGCTCTTCTTACGGAATCGCATTCTGGATTCGTACGTCCATCGATTAGTCGATATGAAGTATATCAAGAATTTGATCGCCAAAGTACGCCTTAAGACGAATCCCAAGTCGAACGATGAAGCACCCACGATGAAGCCAAAACTCTCTACTCATATCCGAACTGCTATCGGTGACAGTCGAGAGAAGATCCGGGAGAAGTTGCACAAGTCATTTTCCAAGCTGTTGCCTACACGAACAACAAGACTAGATGAGAACAATATGCCACTCAAGAGACTCCGACCAAGATCAGCACAAACGCAAGACGGACCGGAGGTACCACTGGAAGTACTATCCACACCCGCAGCTCAACAGCAGCCCGAGACACCAACGCGCAGAGAACCAGGTGGTCCGTTGACTTCCAACCCCCTTGACCTGTTTCTCAACCGACCACGAGTTTACGACAACGACAACGAGGCCGCGGATGATGATGTCCAAGAGTATTATGATGTTCAAGAGTATTATGCTAATGAAGAGTATTATGCTAATGAAGAGGACTCTGCCATTGAAGAGGAATCTGCCACTCAAGAGGAATCTGCTACTCAAGAGGAATCTGCCACTCAAGAGGAATCTGCTACTCAAGAGGAATCTGCCACTCAAGAGGAATCTGCTACTCAAGAGGAATCTGCCACTCAAGAGGAATCTGCCAGTGAAGAGGCATCTGCCATTCAAAAGGACTTGGCCAGTGAAGAGGCATCTGAAATTCGAGAGGACTCGGCCATTGAAGAGGAATCTGCCATTCAAGAGGAATCTGCCATTCAAGAGGAGGATAGTCACGGAGAAGGTAGTGCATCCGGTCCTTCAGATTCTGATCGTCCACCTTCTGCTGGACAACAGGGTGATAGCGATGGAGAAAATGGTGAGATCGACACCTCAAATCCCGAAATTTCACCTCGTCTCAAGAAGATCCCAAAGTTTGATGGACTTAGTGTTTTGTTCTCTAAGGATGCTATTCGGCAAGCTCTCAATGCCGCTGACGAGTCACCATGTAGAGCGAAGGCCCATAAGCGTGCGGTGTCCTTCGACATACCAGGTGCATTGGGAGGGCCAGCAGGTGGAGATCCAAATGCAGGAGAGGGAATCGGCAACCAAAAGCACAAGAGAGCAACTACTTTTGATTTCGGTACAAGACGCTCGCTACTAGACCCAGGTTCGCCATTGGTCTCGTCCGAAAACGGCAATAATGAAGATAACGTTGCTGTCTCTTCACTTCGGTCATCTCGTTCTACGATGGCTTCAGAATCACAACCCTGGTCTTCAGGAACTACACGAGCATCCTCTCCGGTTTTTCCGTCGACTCTAGAACGTCCACATCCCATTAGAAGAAAATACGCGCTATGGAATGCCGAGCGAAATCAAAACTTGCAGGAGAAGGAGAAGATTGTTGTCGTCGGAATTTCCGGTCCCGCGGGATGCGGCAAATCCACCCTCGTTTACCTCTTGAACGAAATCTTCAACCCTGAAACGAAGGAAGAAAAGGACTCGCACATTAGACCGCAGAGAATTATTCATCAAGACGATTTCTTGAAACCAATGGAGGATTGTCCACTTACCAAGTTTCCCGTTGAATTGGAGGAGAAGGAGTTCATGGAGCAAAGCTTGGAGTGGAATACCTTGGGGTTGTGTTGGTTTGAGGAGATATGGGAGGAGATACTAGGGGGGCAAAGTGATACTACCGAGGAACTTGAAGAAGGAGAAAGTTACGGCGTGGGTAATGGTGGTGGATTGTATGATGATAACGAATATGATAATGGACGGTATGTTGATGGAGAGTATGATGAAGAAGAAGAAGATCACGAAGACGACAAGGAAGACGACGAGGAAGAGGATGATGAATATTATGAGACCGCCGAGCCAGATAGAAAGAACCAGAGAGTATCTGGCTGGATGGTTGCTGGCCCTGACCTTCATTGCGCCGAAGCTTTTGACTTTGATGCATTGGCGAAAGCTGTTAGAGATTTGAAGAAGAGAGGAGAGGTGCGATCGGGTTCTGAGATCAACCAAAGCGAAGAAAATCCGAGCATCATCAAGAGTACAGGAAAGGATCTCTCCGGACCTTCAATCGAAAAAGGAGACGGCGGGCAAAAGAAGCAGGAGTTCGCGGTATTTGAGGACGGAAATGCGGAAGAAGCACACCCAATAACACAACACGTCGACAATATCTCGGAGCTCAACAAGGTATACAAGAATGGGATCGCAATTTCTCGTCAACGAGTACGAAATGCCTTTCAACATGCATGCAAGAATATCAGATTTGTTTTCGTCGAGGGAACGATGTTATACATAAAGTCTTCCGTTGCCGTGGATGCTCGGACACAGATCAAGTCACACATCCACATTCCCCTTTTCCTCCCAGACTTCATGCCAACAGCCAGAACACGTCGCTTCAAGCGTGATGTGTATTTGCCAGATAGACGACCCGATGGAATGTGGAAGACCAAGGCATATTATGATAATGTTATCGCAAAAAACTATACACAAGAGCACAATTGGTTACTTTCGGAATTCTTCAAACCTGGTTCTACTCAAAATTTACGAGGTATGACTATTGCTGGAGTGTTTACCAGAGGGGTTCAGGACTATACTATTCCCGAAACTGTTGAGTGGGCTGTACAAAAGATTCTGTATGAAGCAATGATTATGGATTTCTAGTCCTCTATAGAGGAACATGGGGAAATAGGGAAAATGGGGGACGTTTGATGGGAAAAGGGATGGGACATGGAATACAAGGAATACAGGGTCGGAGCAGATGTTGTTAGTTAGTAGGATAAGCCGGGAAAGGTTTGTTTTTACTTGGCATTCTGCAGACCGGAGTAGATACACATACAGTATTGATAATTGTATTCTCAAAACATACATAGGTCGCAATAAGATAATGTGATCCCATTAGTACCTTCTAAGGTTGCATGTCATCACTGACTCGTTGCGTATTAGACGGTTTGAACAATCACTCAGCCCGTGCCTGAAGTTCTGTAATTACTGCGTGCTTCATAATCTAACAGGATAGGGGCCATTGCCACTCTCATAAACTGCTAAGCTAGGTTTAGGGTGTTGATTCAAACTTCCGAGGGAGCCTCAATTTAGTATTTGCCCATGTATAACAACTAGCATAAAGCAAGGAAAGTCGAGGAAACTTTCTGACTGGAGTCGCAATTACTGACAGCTTTATTTCCATTAGAACCTCTCACTGGCTGCCAAAAGAAAGGTCGCGCTTCATCGTTTTCTTCCGTAAAGATCCTACCCTGTAAATGCAGATTTCCAAGGGAACTCTGCTTTTTGGCATTCAAAGGAACATATGATGATATGATGGCAAGAGTATGAGTTCGTTCAACGACTTGGTTCTGAGTAGCTTATTTGACTATAGGAATAATTGGCCAGATCTCCAGCACTATGCCAAGGGATTCCAGTTGAAATAGCACGACTGCTTCAATTTTTATTATCACAGACTAAGCCCCAGATAATGCAAACGGTAATCCGTTAAAAGTATTTCCTGGTAGCTTGTACAATTTGGGTCAAATTAGTGCTCATAACATCTATTGCAAGATGTTTTGGTTGCTATTCTAGCTTGGTAATTTAAGAAGAATAAAATAAATCTTGGTAGGGTTAGGTTTTAGGAGGCCTGTAAACCAAGTTTCTGCAGCTTTTATATTTCCTCGCCAAGTCGACTGAGATCGTCTTAGTAGTACAATTACCGATAAAGGAGTAGTTCACAGTGCTGCCTCTCCTCATGCCACATGGGAATAGCATCAGGCAACGTATAGCATATGGAACTACGGATCGACTTTAAAACAACGAGGTAAGACTGATTTTTTGATGTAAAAGTGAAATATTTGGATAAAGTACATATCCCCAAATCGTGCACAAGCTCAATCGGGGAACAAATGCAGGAACGAAGGGCAATTTGATGTGACAAAAGAGAGATCCATCTAGATAGATGATTCGACATGTTTCTCAAACAAGAATTGGCGTGTCTTTTATTATTGAAGTACAGTAGTCTTATGCGACTGTGTGCTGTAAGGGCGTGATAAATCACACCTGCACTGTTGAAAGATTAGTCGCTAATGAACAATCTACATGTTTTTATCGAGCTTACCAAGTCCTATAAGATTGGCATGAGATGTGGATGGAGCAGTGTCACAGCTCTTGAACCCACATTCACCAAGTCTTGGTCCCTTATACAAGTAGTGTACGCCTTTGCACGTTCTGCAGATACCGCAAATTAGTTATATAGATACAACCAGCACACGATAGGTTCTCACTTACGCATCTTTGGAGCATTTCTCGGCGCAGTGCTCAACGCTTGGCGCTTCGGTATAACTCTTACTGCAACGGGCATATTCTTCGCAGTAAAATTTGTATTTCTTTCCGCCGATTGTTTTTGTTTGTTTGCCATCAACACCTAATGCCGGGCATACACCAGGCTCTTCGTCGGTGAGGCCATCAGGTACTGGTGAATAATTAGCGTTATTTCCCTTTTGGAAACCCTGACTGTATGAAATTCTTGTCTCTCTTTGAGCAGGTGCCATGGGCATGATTGGTGATAAGATTCATGAACTCGAGAGTATAGTCCAGTGAAAGATCAAGAGATATATAAAAGCTCTGGCTTACCGGCTCCGACAAAAGCATCATCAACCCCAGTAAGTACCGTAGTTTCACCTCTCGAGCCAACCAAATTACATTCGCCTTGTCTGGGTCCGGCTTTCCAGCCATAGAAAGTTCCGCGGCATTTCCTAACAAGAGAAACATTAGCTTCTGGAGGTCTTGATAAGCATTTCGCTCAGAATCTTAAAGAGCCCCTCGCATCTTGAAAACGACTTACGCGTTTCGGTTACACTTTTGTAAGCATTCCTGCACCGTGGCTGCTTGGGATTTTTCAAGTACAAACTGAGCTCCTTTCTGATATTCACCACACCAGAAGCTGTAAGCTTTACCTCCCGCGATTCGTTTTTCGTTTCCCTTCACACCAAGCTCAGGACAACTTTCTGAAGGTGTAATGTTAGGTATAACAAGCTCCACGCTGTCTGTTTGTACATTGGGTTGGTTCGGTGAAGTGAGGGCACTCTTCGGGAAGCACATTCCCGCAGAATATGTAGAGCTGACACAGCCAGGTTGTTGGGCACACTTGTCAACACAGTCTTTGATATCGGTACCTGCTTGACCTGGAAGACTGGTGCCGAAAGTGTTCGTTCCACAAAGAACCCTGAATGTTTTTCCGCCGGAAGTATACGTTGGGGAAGTGGTGGAAGGACCTAATAAATATTAGAAGGTTGGCTTCATCTTAGGATAGTTGTAGAGGTCCAGTAGAATTATGATTAAATGAAATGTGCAACTAAAATCTCACTCACATAATGGTTGCTGACCAGGGGCTGCTGCGGCGCCAGAACCGCAGGAGCAAGTAAATGCGACTCCGTTACTGCAACAACTACCCACATTCGACACTGGATCCCATGAAAATGCCTCGCCAGGCGCACAGCATTTTCCTTCCAAAGAGGCAGCGTCGAAGGAGAACGCAGTATTGCCTCTGCAACAGCCTTGCTGTCTAGTTTTTGGATCTGTGTAGGCGTTGCCAAAGCACACACCGCTGGAACTTGGTGGTGGTGGAACCGGTGGCTAAGGCGTTGTAAGTTACTGGAATCATGAAGATCGAGTCTCTTACATCTTTACAGCCGTTAGGATCCCAATCAGATCCATCTGGAAGCATATGAGCGATTTGTCCCGATGGGCATCGCAAATTAGCATCCGTCTGGGACAGAATTTGAGCTATGCCCTTGGTTCCAAGACCCAAGCAAAGAAGATAGTTGAGAAGCTTCTTCGAAATCATGTTTCATGAATACCTTTATTCTAAAAATCTGCAAAAGAACAATTAAAGGAAACTGAAATGAAGAGAGTGACGACGGTTCGAATAGCTCTCTTTTATAGAAGACATAGGAGCTCATGTACGTGTAATACGTAATCCCTCAGAATAACCTTAAGTCTAAGTCGCCGAATAGGATGGACGTGTCGTACCTCAAGATTTCGGAAGTACTCTCATTGCAGCAAAATGACCGTGACACAATGCACATCATGCTTCATTCCTGGTTCTCGTCCCGGTCTCGTGGCTCAGGACGTTGTTTGGAACGGGATCGTGATATTGGGAAACAAAACCTCGATTTCTAGTATCTGTACAGCACCGTCTTCGTATTGAAACCGATCCAAGCAGAATCCGATTCGCTTAGACTTCGTGATTGTGTTACAGTCCCTCCGAAAAAGAAAATCGCCCGAACTACGGACGTGTGCTATGATAACCCCAAAGTGCAGATCTTCATCAATTGGAATATCGCAACCGCGGGCCGGACAACAGATTTGTAGGATCAATGGCAAATATGTCAATCCATTCCATAATGTTCTGTGGTGGGTGTGGAATGAGGAATGGAATATTGGTTGTAAACACCACAACTACATACTAATGTATATGAAGAGCTGCGTTTCCTGATCCTCAATACTTCTTTAATAATATTGTTTTTCCAATATAGACGCGGCCGACCAGGTCATTCCTTCACAGGGGCTAGCTTTGTACCTGTTATTCTTTCCACTACAAGGAGTTAGCGAAATAATATCTAGGAGTATCTTCACTTCTTTTTTAGGTATAGAGGATTTCAGTAGCATTGTGATAATCGCTTGGATTGGGCTGAGTTTATCTACTTTGTTACAGGGTGTGTGCTTCAATTAGGAATTGACTTTCATTAATGAAAAGGGCGACGTTTTCGGAAGTAAGAATTGATTATCATATAAATGGTAACTATTTGTATATTGGAATTGATTTCTTGTCAGTGGTATCGGCCCATTAGTCAAATTTAGTGTTACAATAGCATAGACGCCAGGAAGCGAATTCATTCCGTACAAATGCGAGGCTGTGTAGGACAAACCAGGTACCAGTTTGTGATAGGTAACCAGCTATCAAACTGTTATTGTATCGGGCTACCATGGGTTTACAGCGTGCTATATTGATAAGACTAGCTAAGCAAAGCTCACAATTTGAACCCAAAAACCCATTGGGGGATGACAACCTCCATCATACCAAGGCATCATTGACACCACTACCTAGGTATGTTCCCAAACAAATTTCCTTTTTTGTTTTTACTAGCAATACAAATAGATATATCTCAATATACCACAATGATCATGCCTCCACAACGGCGACCTGAAAGTGGTACCTAGGCCGCCAACGCTAGTACAGCTTCCAAACGGTTCGAAAATATCCGTATGCATATGGTTATCGCAAGTTTAAGTGGTGATGTCATGCCACAGCTGAGCCTGTCATGATTGACAGTCGTACAGCACACCAAATATATTGTAGGGTGGGAGGTGCGAATAAAAGGATGGCTTCATGTCCGGGCTGATTATGGAACACTGTATCCCCAAGTTACTTTTCGTGGAGGATAGATCTACATATTAACTCCAGCGTGCAGATGTGACTTGCTCAGCTGGGATATGGGTGGAAATAAACAGTCAAGTGAGAAGCAGTATCTGTATTCTAGCTGTGTGGGCCGAGATCTTTTGGTGGTATCTCCTCCGTGGTACGTGTCCCGCCAAGATGAATTTTCGTATTTGGCGAGCCCCTAATTTGAACGCGTCTCTTTTTACATTAAGAGTTAAAAGGATTTTGCAGTCGGAGTTCTAACTCTCACGTAGTACTATACATTAAGATAATATTCCAAAGTTTACATAAGTCTCTCTCGACTTTTGTAGAATTTATATTCAATGCTAAATAGGGGTTTTTTGATAGGGTCTACTAGATACCACTTTACGCGGCCCTATATAAGTCAAATATATGTCCAGCAGGACACGTACCACAGAGGAGATAGCTTGATTTTTGGACGTTGACGACCGGTAGGTTGTTAGCACAATCTAAGCATTGTATTCTTTCAAGCAATCGGCAAAGTTATATTATTAAAAGCTGATTCTATAACCTGACACCCAAGCTCAACAACCGTATAGCCAAAGAAAGGCTTTTGAATAACCCTTTTATTATCGCAAGTCAATCCACGGCATATCTTCATTCTGCTTGTTTCGAACGCTGAAAGTACATCAATCGAGTATCCTGGAACAATGAAGCTCTTGTTACCAACACACGGAAATGACTTGATACAGGAATGATAAGGACTGCCACTTCTTTCTCTAAAAGGAGGTAACGACACCAACCAGTTAATAATGGCGGTGTGGTAGTTTACGACTCATGATATACCTAATTTTCAGCATGTTAAATGAACTCTCTATACTCAGTTTTACAAGCGCTTCTCATCGGCTTCAAATGATAACTCTAAGTTATCAGCAGATATACTATACGAGAGAATTCCATAACATACATATCACAACCCTTCAATTCGCAGTCGACCTATCCCTGAGCTAAGCGAGCCACTGTTTCATAGACTTTGTAGTCACTTCTCGGTTCTCAAGTTAGTACACGGTTGCAACCAACCTTCTTGATTACTATACTTATGTTTTATGCAGATGTTTTGCATATACCTTTCAAAGTATGTATACTCAAATTAGGAAGATAATGACTTTAATTTTCGCCTGGATAACATTAGTCAAATTCAATATTACTTGGGGATATATGACTACTCGGCGGATTGTACCTTTGTAATGCCCTCAAAAGTCGTAGGCGGATAAGCTGGCGAGTCAGTGTTACAAGACCCCGTTAGTTACAAATACAGCCAAAAGGCTTTTGATCCCGGTTACTATTGAATTTGGTTCACATGAATCAATGTAGATCGGAAGTTTTGAATGGCGGCATTCGGGCGCAAAGCAATTCCTTTCAGTTCAGGGCGCTTGATAAGATCTTGGGCCAGTAAGAAATAATGAGACAAGACACAATTTATGGTATGCACAGACACTCTTCCTGTGATTTATACTGATGGGGTTCAGGTAGCAACTAATCGAAAAAGTTTTACGAAACAGTTCATCAAGTCGATACGCAAAAACTGGTAGTCTAGGCAGAATAAGAAGACTGTTTGATTTTATGCTTTATTCTCCAGTTCACCCAACGAGGTTACCCGGTTTCCACACGGAATCTTTACCATCCTAGTCCTCTCAAAACCACGTACTCGGTTGTTAGTTTGATCTCATCGAGTTCTGTTCATTAGCTATGCTTGTAAACAAATTGAAGAAGCTTCGAAAGCGGCCCCGATGAAAAGGTTTACCCAAGCCTATTGATGATACAATTGGGGTTGCCCATGCCCCAGGTAGGATGCCAAAAAAAAAATACTAGTTTTCATTAGCATGATTCCCTATTCAACACCCGAGAAGGGCGGAATGATTGATATGTTTTACTCAACGCCATAAGACAAGAGAATATAGTAGAGCATCCAGAGAGAACAGTAATCACGTAGCACCACTCTCTAGAAATGCCACGAAAGAAATGTGCGTCTATTATAGAGTCAATGGTCAAATAATCTTCACTGTTTCTATATTTGAGTAGACTACGGAACTACATAATGATGAGCACGGCAAAACGGGGATATTTAATAAAATAAGCGATGTACTCGTATCAAAAACGTTTCGATCAAAATCACAGCGAGCTTCTGAAAATCATCTTACTTTAGACAAAGATAGACAATATACTAAATGAAAAGGAAGTCCACCTGCGTGTAAAACCCATAAATAGATGGCAATCACTTTGAAGATTTCTATTTCCTCTGTACATATTAAGTACAATTCAGATCTGGGGACAATACGAGCAACTAATGGGCCATTTCACAAGAACCCCGGCATTATTTGTTTTATATTGATCGGAAAGAAAGCAGTCTTCTTGATTACAATGCTAGAGAGTCTGTAGACGAAAATTTCAGTTTTCTTATGGGTATACCAATTTCCCTCCTTTGCAGAAAGTTTCCTATTCAAGACATTGACTTATCAAGTTTCTCGATCAGGCTCAATGTAGCTAAGAAGTTCTCTGCTGGTGGCATGTGTCATGAGAAAAGTAGGTACCAATAAACCAGAACGGTGTCGTTGGGTGGGCACGTTGAGGCATATTGTAATAACAAGATATGCCGATTTAAGCTAACTTTTGCCAATAGGAAAGGTTGGCATCTGCCACAGAAGACGTTCTGATGTATCAAACCAGTACAATTTCAAGCTTTCTCAGCGTCCCATGCACAAGACCAATTCCGACTCCATTACGCTTTGGTCAAACCCGCTCCCGACAATTAAGACGTGTGCACCCTCCACAATACAATCACTTAATTTGATTGTTATTCCCATCTCTTCATATGAGTATGATGTAAGTCGTCGGGTCAAGTCCTGATTTACAATCGTGTTTTGTAGAGTCCTGCTAGCCTATATTCTCACATACAGAAGAGATTTCGCAGCAAGCTACCAGAGTATCAAATACTACGTAATCTATGCTGAGCCACTAGTCCTAATCCCATTCACTACTTTGAAAAGCGAGTATGCAGTAGGAACCTCGTATACGAGCCAAGCACCTGCAGGATCATGTACATATAAGATGCATGAAATATCTGTTTCAGGATAATTTGACAAGGTAAACATAACAGAAACGAGCCTCCTTCCTATTCTCCGTTAGTTTTCTGGAACATAACCAATCGCTTGCTTGTCTATCTTCATTACCCCTCGTCGACACAGATGATTATGTGTCACTTGTTTGCGTGAAATCGAGTGTCGTAACGATTCCCACGGAATATCTTCTATCACTTTTCAGTAGGCGAGGTAATAGGAGAATATATCTGGATACCTGGTAAGGGTCAGAACACTTCCGACCGCTTCACTCGCACTGACAATGAAAGACAAAGAGCGTTCATTGACATCACTGTTCCCACAAGCTTAAAACTTAAGAGCCATCCATCAAACCCCGTACTGTCATCTTATGCCGGTACTTCAACGGCCTCATTACCAACACCAGTAACACAAGACAAGGCCATAGTCCACTTGCTTAAAACAGGGAAAAAGCAACCAACATCCGTCCAACTCCAAACATCCAACCATTAGTCACAAATCGTATACACATCCAATACTCCCCCTTGCCTACCGAGACCCTGTCCTCGCTTACCCAATGTATCAGATCTTGAAGTTGATATGCGCATAAACGGCGTAGCCTGCAGGAGCGATAGTAATGTTATGTACGTACCTTGTCACATCGCACATCAATGTCATCCAAATGAAGGTCCTGTCCAACCCCCAGCTCTCGCTGTTGGTTCGGCTTTCGGTGAAGAACTAAAGGACCTGTAATGTAACCTCAACCTCCAAATATAATGAAAAATCGGAACATTGAGCACCTACCAAAACAGAAGCCGAAGAGGATGTCAGGATCATGGATTCTGCCCCTCTTTCACTTCTCATCACCAATGAAAATAAACACAGCTTGGGGCTCAAAAAACGACGATCTTCTTTGCCACAGAGCCACTGAACAAATGGAGAATACGAGGACCAGTACCGTAAGCGCCTCGAAAGTGGGGAGGACAACCAACAGAAAATTGCCCTGGTACTACTATCATAGTGATACCGCAGTACTCGTACAGCACATGTATAAAATAGCACTCGCCTAGCCCCCATCCTCGGCCCCAAGAAACACAAAAATAGTGTTCATCAACACCCTTTTCCCACGTGGCGAAAACATGTTTTCTTCATTTCGGTGAAGGAATGGAAATGGAAGATGCCAGATGCCAACTGGGCACAACATGACAGGATTCAGGTTTGTGGGAGAGTTGTACAGAAAGGCAATTCAAGAAGAGACACTCGTTTTTCCACATGGAGAATGTAACACAAGGATCGTATACATATGCAAGTAATTGGAGGGATCGATTCCAACCCAGATCCGGGCTCTGTAGGCCGGTGTCGTACATCTTGCTCTAGCGACCCTGTATAAATTAGCCTGAACTATGCGTGCTTTAGAACTCTATAGATTACGATCGCACATGTCCAGTCGCGGTAGGTGGCACATGCCGCTTATTACAGTAGGGATATATTGCAATATACTCCTTCGAGACTTCGTATGACGGCTACAGTACACTCAATCTACAAACCAACAAATCCATAATCAAAAAACATCCTAAATCCACAAACCCACAGCGAAACCCCATCCTCGTCCCCGGAAATCAACCTCCCAAAAACACCCACTCGAGAACCCATTTCAAAAAGGTATACAGTAGCCAAGAAACCTCCCATCCCCCACATCCCTCCCATAACTCCCCTATCCCCAAGCAACTCCAAGCAACCCCTCCCCAAAACCCCAAGGACTCACTCCATGACATCAATAATAAACTTCCGCGTGCACGTTTTCCCCACGCCCTTTCACTTTCTTTTCCCCTCATAACTTACTACTGTAAGATCTTACTAACAAGGAGACTTACCACCGAGAGCAACCATAAAAACAAACGAGTCATTTACCCAGCACCATACTTTATATCCCTTGATTCCATCTATGTTTTCATTCTTGGATCTGATTCTTGTTTCTTGTTCCCGTGGTGATGGTAAATTATATAGAGTTTGATGTTAGTCGAGACTGAAGGGTTACAAGGAACGATTTGGTAAGATTACAGTGGTGAGGGCGAGAAGATGGGAACGGGGTTGTGAGAATGGAAAGGAGAGGAAAGGATGGTGCATTATTAACATTCATTCATTCCAAAGCCGCATGAAAGACACTACTGCATATCAAAAACCTTCCTCCCAAACTAGATCCTCTCGTAGTTCAGTTCTACATCCATCTCCCCAACTCTCCCACCAAGGAACTATCCGTCCTCCCATCCCCTTACCCCAGAAAGACAAGGCAACTACTACTCAGCAAACTATAACCGACCCGACAGACTCCAGTAAACCCCAGCAACCTAAAAAAAAAAAAGAAGAAGAAGAAAAAAAAAAACCAAATCTCGATTAATAAACCTTCACACTATCGTTAGTACACCATTAGAACGCCATCTACCCTACCCTACCTCACCACCCACCAAAAAGAGAAGAGGATTATTACAGTAGACCAGACAACAACCCATCACCTCATATATTATCCCCCCCCCCATCCCCCATCCCAAAAACCAAACCAAACGTACCCTAACATCCATCCCCAAAGAAAGCACCCTCACACATCCCCCCACCCCCACACTCCCAACTCCAACTTCCCAAGAAACCCATCACTCAAACCCAATCTCCAAACCTTCCAAACCTTCCCCACGCACCCACCTGCCCCAACTCTAACAAGGGCAATTCCAAAAACCAAAAATACCAACACAAAGAACCCCCAAAACGAAAAAAAAAAATCCAAACCTTCCTCCCACATTTCCCCAGTTTATTCTCTACTTACATCAAAATTCCCCTCTTGCGCGGTAATTCCGCGTTACCATGTGGGTTTCTTCTATTAACATGAGAGATCTAGATCTAGATCTGGATTTGGATTGATTGATGGTATATTGTCTAAATACCAGAAAACAGTAATTGATGGATCCTTGAAGCTTGATGGTGGTCTGGTCTGGACAAAGTATATCGATCGAGAGATGGGTCTCGTGCCTTTCCACAGACACTCTTCTTCTACCACCACTTGTATCTCCCCCAGTGTAGGACAGGAATGGAGAATAGGTAGAAGATAAAGGAAGAAAGTCTCTATAGAGTCTACATGTACTCGTATCCCTCGTAGTTTACTAAACCAAACTAGACCGAGGAAGGCAAGCAAATGGGAGGATTTAGCAGCGTAAGATACAGTACCCGCGCAGTCCCAGACGCAATCGAGAGATAAAGAACAAAATAACCCCCCCCCTCCCCGCCAACTTCATCGCAATACAAACATTCTCTACCTCTGTCTCAGCTTTCCCTAAACCCTTTATTATTATCAGAAGATCAATATATTAGAAGGAGACGGACGGACATAATTATAGTTACTTAATCCCCTTCCTTCCACTCAGCACCTACCTACCACAACAACACTAGAAGAGACATACTCATACTCGTATAATCAAAAAAAGGACCTCTACAAAAGAAAACAAAGGATGTATAGTTTAGAGTCGGTGGGTATACAGTAGGTACCAACACATCAACGTCCTCTCTTACTTCCCTCCAACCATCCAACTTGAACACTCCTAATACCCTCTAAATATGTCCCTATTGCTACAATATGTCATACCACACCCCCCATCTCTACCTACCTACAGGTACAGTACGCCCATAACATGTCCCTCCAACACCCCCCTTCTCCTTCCCTTTCCTTCCCAATTCTCCTCCTTCCCTCCAATACCCCGCTTCTCCTTCCCTTCCCAATTCCCAATTCTCCATCTCCCTCCCTCCCCAATTCTCCATCTCCAACTCCATTTTAACTTCACCTCCATCTCCAACTCCAACTCCATCTCCAACTTCAAAAAAGCCCTCCAAACCCGCAGCCCACCGATCCCCATCCCGAACCCGCAACCTACAAATCTCAAATCTCAAATCTCAACATCACACCCGAGCCCAAGGACCTCGATGTGGACTCCTTCCCATACACACACACACACATCCACACAATACCACAAAAATACCAACAAACCCCCATCCCTTCCACCCCCTCACCCCCACCCACCTCCAACAATCTCCCCCTCCCCTCTTCCAATCCCCCTTCCAATCCCAATCCAATCCCAGAACTCGTAGATCCAAACAACTTAGATAACAGAGATATTCCTTACTTGTACCCAGCCCATTTACCTACCCACCAAACACAAAACAATCCTACCCACCAACACCTACCCACCTACACCTACCCAAATAAAACACAACAAAACAAACCACAACAAAAAAACAACACCATCCAAACCGCCTAAGAACCCCCACCCTCCGTCCCACTTCAACCCCTCAAGACCCCACCAAGTACTACTTAGACCAAGAAGCAAGCAAGAAACAACAAGAAGATTCTCAAAAAAGAAAAAAGAAAAAAAGAAAAGCACTCTCTGGAAGAAAATACTACAAGAGAAACTAACCATCTCACCAGCAACACTACTGTAAGAAAGAGAGGCAAAGAAACTGAATTGAACCCCACCCGCTAAGAACCATCAGGAAGAAGAAAAAAAAGGACGTGAAAAAAAGGGGTAAATATAAAGAGAGAAAAAATCACAAATACTGTAGATAAAGGAAACCAAAACATCCAACGAGAAAAAAAAATTAGGTTGCGGGTTATTTTTCCTTTTACGTTGGTCTATTTACACTACACAGTAAAATTTCGCCATCTCAATTTCCAACCTCCCGCTTCCCCCCACTTCTGCCCTCACTGCCCCATATCACCCCATCGACTTCCGTCCCGACCTTGCATCCCAATCATTCAGTCCATTCCAACCCATGAAGAAAAGACAACCTTTCTAAGAAGAACGAACCCGCTCCTCTCATTCTCATTTTACAAGAAAAAGAAAAAAGAAGATGCTGCGCTTCTAAGTTCAAGTCAAGAGGTCTGTTGCTGTAGTGGATGTGTGGTGATATTGTATGTCCGGGGAATGCGAGGTGGGGGAAGAGAGGGGAGCCGCTCTTTGGCATGCTGACGAAGCGTTCAGGTTCCAGAGTGAGAATCCAGGTATGGAAGTAAGTAAGCAACATTGAAAAAGATTTCCTCCAGCCGCCCGCGATTATGGCCCGAAAAGGAAAAGAAATCGAAAAGGGATTATCCAAATGCCACCCAATAATATGTCCCAAACATTTCTTCATTTCCTCTTCCATCTACCGCCACCCCCTGTCGAGCTTCTCCAATTCTGTTCGGGGGGAGAGGAGAGGAAATAAAAGATTTGGGTCGTAAATTTATGCCTCATGGTGATATACAAACTCCGATTACCCAGGAAAAAAGAAAGTTAGAGGCGGTCGAAATTGTTGTGATGGCTGATTTAGAGAGAAGGTTTTGGTCAGGGGTATTGTATTGCTGTGAAGGGAATAGTGGAGAGAAGTAGTAGGTAGTAGTTGTTCATCAAAAGATTCGTCGAGTCGTTAAACGGTGTTATGACATCTGCGTGTGATCTCTTTCTGCAAAGTGAGGGCCTCATGCTCAGAGGGGAGGATCGCATCTTTCGTGATATCAGAAAAAGAGGGGGTGTCCAAGGTTATCTTTTTGCTCACAAGATTAGTTTCTGTAGATTCTTTTGAATTATCATGTCTTGAACGGAATCCATGGTGACTTTGAGAAGGGTAGTGTCGGTGGCGTTAGTGAAATGATTATAAACATCGCGACTTGGGTTTCGGTTGAGCGCTACAAACTTTTCCATAAAGTACTTGCTGGCTTGCTGCCAGCTGGCGGGGTCTCCTTTGTAATCTGAGAAACCGAACTCGGTAATCGGACTCGATGCGATCTTTTGTTTGAATAAATCGATCTTGTTCATAAAGAGAATGAGCGCCGAGTTCTTGAACCAGTGCGAATTCGCAATTGATTCCCAGAGCATGAGGGCTTCCTGCATTTGATTCTACGAGATGTCAGCAGAGAGTTCTTGATGTTTTCACGCCTACGTACCCCATCCTTGTCTTCTGCTAGACACTGGTCATATCCACTGATAGCTACCAGGAAGAGAAGAGCGTTGACATTTTCGAAACAGTGAATCCACTTCTTTCTTTCCGATCGTTGTCCACCGACATCGAACATGCGATACTGTAGGGAGCCCAAATCAAACACTGTCTCGGTTATACCCGTCGTTCGCAGCCTTGCTCGGAGAACATCTTGATTGGTGGGAACAAAGTCTTTGCTGAATAATCGGTCGAGGTCCTCGAAGAAGCTAAGGGGAGAGGTTAGCTGGTTTGTGACTGGAATTTACGTAGCGGTGATTGTCTTACTATCCTAGGTTATCGTGCAGCGCATATTCATTTCCCCTCGCCACTGCCTTTTTCATTCCAGGGTCCTTCCACAGGTCTTTGAACGCTCGAAGATACTCGGTCGGGATGGGCTCGAAGGGTCGCAAGTCCTTTTCTTGGAGGATTACAGGTAAATGTACCTGGGAGACGGTTAGGGGGGCTGTACAGCGAGCGACGGTACATGGCTTGTAGAGTTAGTTACTCACAGTCGTATTCTCGTATTGAAATTCAATACCCATCTCCTCCATGGCATCGATAATCATCCGCACACCATCTAGGAGGTTGTTGAAAATTATCACACGCCATTCCTCCTTCTCGTTCTTTGAAATGCCTTCCTTGGTGTAAATCAATTTCATCTGCTTCAAGATGGTCGACTTTCCACTTTCTCCAGCACCTGTGGGACGCCATGTTAGTAGCCGTTAGTGTAGGGCGGAAGTGTAGTGTAGTGGGTGTATTTTGGCGTTGGTGGATATTTGGAGGGTCGGAAAGCGAGCTTACCCAATAACAGGAGCTTGACGACCTTTGCCATCTCCTTCTCATCCCGATGGATCATGGCATCGATTTCCCGACTCTTCTTGTACTCATCCTCGCCCCTCCGTCCCCCGAAACACATCTTGATACTTGATTGAGGCGTGATGAAGGTGTTGAAGAGTAATTACTAGATGGTCGTGTTGGTGATCGAGGTTGAGGGGTGACGGTGGTGCTGGTGTTGGGCGCGGGTTGTCGGACGCAAGATGTACTCGGAAAGGTAGGTTCAGCAGGCCGGGCTGTCAGAGGGTTTTGTTGAAGCGAGAGCGTAGGGTATGTAGGCAGAGGAGCTGGTCCGTCGTAGAGTGGCAGCTGGCAGCTGGAGCACGAAGGATTTGCCGTTTAATGTATCAAATATGCTTGGTACCAGGGTCGATGCAACCTGGATGTTGAAAAGGGGGGGCCGCTTGATGATGCCTGTCAGCGTTCGTTCAAGTGCTGCTGCTTGCGTCCAGGCGTCCTAGCTTCCTGGCTTCCTGGCTTCCTGGCTTCCTGGCTTCCAGGGCTGTTTGGATGGCGAAGGACGCACTGACTTTCGGACTCCGCCTCTGCAAAACCGGTGGAGAGCAGGGGCAGAGCTTCGCGGTGGACACTGGATTGACCGTGGTTGTGGATGGCAACGGGGTGGGGATGGGGGGCAGGACGGTACTGTACGGTACGGCAGAATTCCACGACAATGGCAGAGGGCGCCGTGTCTCCACGGTGGGGAGCAGATCTTGGTGCGAGAGAATGACGCGGATTAATCTTTTGCGTCGAAGTCTCTTTGGTGTTGAGAGATGCCAATGTTCACAGCAGTACAATAATTGCAGTGGCCGATGGGGCGTAGGCAGATAAGGTGCCTGGGAGGGGCCAATAGGGGCCAGTAGGGGCCAGTAGGGACGATGGGATTGGTAGGGGACCTGCAGGTGGTTCGTGGTGCTCCTGCTGCTGCTGCTCCTCCTGCCGCTGCTGATTACTCCGTACTGGATTATTGTTGCTGAGTTGGGTTGGTTGGGTTCGTGTGATTCAGGGAATGGCAAACATTCAGATGGTTCGATGTGATTTATTCGAAAAGAGCGAATTTCTGCAACTGCCTAGGTATACAGCCTACAGAGGTGGGCTAGGTGGAAGTAGATACACTCATACAGTAAGTACTAGTGGTAGCGCCCCCCGGCTAGGGCTTATTGCTTATTATTGTACTACGAAGGACAGAGCAATGCTACGATTGGGCGAGCAACGCTATGATGGTGGCACCAAATACTATACTGTAAGCTCTACCGATCCCGATATTCGCAACTCGTCTCTCGTCCCTACCATATGTCACTCATCAACAGAGACATCGAGGACTCAGTACCGTGCTCTCATTAAACATTGCAGCATGCCCGGTCTAAGATAATTGCAGGCGAGGGGAAGGAAATAGGTTGCCAGTAGGAAGAGGCTCGCCTAGTCAGGACGCGTCTCGCTAGGCCAGCTATGTATCCTGAGAAGGTCCGGCTACACTGACACAGGCGCTAGTACGGCCTTGGTACTCGAGCTCGACCTCGTCACGTCGCCCTCAAGGCTTGACTCTGAAGTCTAAAGAATGAGTGAGAGCGAGAGCGCGGTGGTGTAACCGAGCTACATCGCATGGGAGTGAAGGAGTGGTTCGTGCAACGACGGCCACCTGCGACCAGGGCAACCATATATGGCTGGCAACGTGCTATGAAGTGGGTGAGAGAAGTGAGAACCAGGTAATAAAGTCCTGTGGATTGGCATCCGCTGCCCTCGAGTAACTGGATTGGTAATGGTAAGATTATGTAGGGCTCGATTACCTATCTAGGTTGGTCGACAGATACCAGTAAGTGCGCCAGTCAGATCTTACTGGTTCTCGTACAGGGTCCCGATTCCGCGTTGCTCTTTCAGTCAACCTTAAAATCCGTTGCTAGGGTTCTCCTCCTCAATTCTCCTCCTCAAACGAAGGACGGTCCTACGACCCGTACGGAGCTTGGACGGGACTTGGAAAAATTTGAAGAGATCTCTTCAAAGCTTCTTGTTGCAAGCACCAGCACCAGCACCGGCCACCAGCAAAGTAACGCTCTTGGGACCTCGCTGCGGGCTTGAGCGCTTCCGTGCCCTTTTGGTCCACCGTCCATCATTACTCCATTGCTCCTGATAGGGGCTGGTTTGCGTACATGATACCCTGAATGCATCTGGAAAAACACGCGACACCAGGATTCGAGCACACTCGACTGACCCACGCAGCACGCGATTGTGACAAAGTAAATACTGCACCGAGTCCACAGGTACCGCCTAGGTATCTGTGGTGTACGGTAGAGCCCAGGACAGCCATACCACGCTGGGTGTGGTGCACTGGTGCGATGCCTTGCCACGCGGGAATCAAAAGCGGTTGCGGTAGCTGCCATACCTCAATATATGCCCCAGATGCTGGCCCCATGGAAGGCTGGGGCTGCCATACACTTCCATGCCATCGACCCTCCACCACATCCAGAGCCACGCCGCTGCTTCGTGGTCACGACTCTGACGGGAACGTGGCGTGGTGGTTACATAGTTGCTCGGCCGGCACTACTATCTAATTTTATACTTCAGACCGAGCGATCGTCGCCTAAATTTGGCAGATCAACCCGCCGTTTCGCCGTTTCAGCGGTCTCCTGGAGCTTTGGCATCTACCAGTAGTGGACATGTACTTGTACTAAGCACCAAGTACAGTATGTACTCCTGTAGGCTCTAATGGAGAGTTGTTGGACTCGGTCTCTTTCGAGTTTGGTCTTGTTAGGGCTAGGGCTACTCATATAATTTACCAGGCATATGAATCCCAATACGGGCTGGGAGATGGAAGTACTGCATATCTGCTCATACATGCATGCAGCGGCTAAATGCTTTCCATTCAAACCCTCCCCCTTCTACCCCCTTCATGAAAACGATAAAAGCCATGCCTCGTGGCTGCCCCTTCCAAGTAGACTCGGCAGCAACTTGCAGCTGGCCAAAAAGATATGGGGGCAAGAGCGAACGGCGTTTTTGGCATCATTCGGCCACCGTTGGCGGGGTGAATGTGCCGCCGCATACGAGTATTCGTACTTGCCCGCGCGGGGATATCGAAAAGTTAAAAAAATATTCTGCACCAGCAGTCATTTTCTGTCACCTACAACAACATTACATCACCATCACCATCGCTCTCTATCTCTCCCTCTCTCTCAATACCTAGAGACTCTTAGGTATTTTCCCAATTCCAAAACGTCTCGCTTCTTCTCCTTCTCCTCCCTCTTCTACCGATCCTCCCCTCTACCCCCCACCTGTACCCGCCAGGTCAGACACGCAGCCAGTCTCATACCAACTTTTCCCTGCGCATCACGGTACTCTTTCACCTCAAAATACTTATACTCGGATTTTCTAGGTACTACTACGACTACCCCTTCCAACAAGATGTCAGAAATCACCCACCCCACCATCAAGGGTAAGTCTAAACGACCAGCCCGCCGGGCAAAGCCTCTTCTTTCCCCCTCAGCACGAAATCTCTTTTCTCTTGGTCAGCTCGGCGGCTTCGCTGCAGATGCCGTTCTGCCATCCATCCCAACCTGAGCCACCGACAGACACCACTATGCTATCATGGGGCGAGGCCTGATCAATCGTCTGATTCGGTGTCCATCTGCAGTCATTCGCATGGCCCGCCGATCCAACCGATACCCAATAATACTCCTCCTCTTTACCCGGCATTTCTTATTCCCAACACTCTCACAATAGTTGCGCTGACAAACGACATTCTTCAGATGGCTGGTTCCGCGAGATTTCCGAGATGTGGCCCGGTCAGGCAATGACCCTTAAGGTCAACAACATCATCCACCACGAAAAGTCCCAATACCAAGACGTCCTCATCTTCGAATCCAGCGACTACGGAACTGTCTTGGTTTTGGACAATGTCATTCAATGCACCGAGCGAGATGAATTTGCTTACCAGGAGATGATTACCCATTTGGCCATGAACTCACACCCAGACCCAAAGAAAGTCCTTGTCATTGGAGGAGGTGATGGAGGAGTACTACGTGAAGTCATCAAGCATGACTGCGTTGAGGAGGCTATCCTGTGCGACATCGATGAGGTGTGTGCTGACTCCTCGTGATTGCCATGCATATCTGACATTATCCATTTAGGCTGTTATTCGACTTTCCAAGCAATACCTTCCAGGCATGGCAGTCGGATTCCAAGACCCAAGAGTCAAGGTACATGTTGGAGATGGATTCAAATTCTTGGAGGAGTACAAGAACGAGTTTGATGTCATCATCACCGACTCATCTGATCCAGAAGGACCCGCAGAGAGTTTGTTCCAGAAGCCTTACTTTGAGCTACTTTTCGGCGCTCTTAAGGAGGGTGGAGTCATTACCACACAAGGTTGTACGTTTTCCTTTATTTGCGTGAATTTGGTCGTTTTTTTGTTGTAGATATATTTCCTTTGGTGGTTGTTTTACCCCTCAATTACCCCGCATTTCGGCATCGCTTTTTGGGGGGTTTATGACAGGTTTTGGCGTTGGCATGGGCACTGGCATTGGCGTTGGCGTTTGGCGTTCTCGTCTATTCTTATTTTGATTTTCAACTCTTATTTCATTTATTTGAAACACATGCTAACTTATACAGCCGAGAACCAATGGCTTCATCTCCCACTCATCACCAAGTTGAAGAAGGATTGCAAGGAGGTATTCCCTAATGTCGAGTACGCATACACCACCATTCCAACATACCCATCTGGTCAAATCGGCTTCATGGTTTGCTGCAAGGATGCCAACCGAGATACCAAGACTCCATTGAGAACCTGGCCCGCTGAGAAAGAGGAGACCATCAACCGTTATTACAATGCCGCTATCCACAAGGCAAGCTTCGTCCTTCCAAATTTCGCTAGAGCTGCCTTGAGATGATTTGGTTGGTCAATCCCAATTTATTTTGTCGCTTCGCTAGCAGCGATTGGTGGTAATTTCAGCCTGGCTCAGGGGCTCGCTTACCTTATCCCTAACAGGCATCAATATGCACGTTTGACAGCTGGTATCGGGTTGGTGCTATGGCCAAAGGTTACTGGAATTGATTGCTTATTCTGGATACCATATTGATGGTGGAGATTTGCATGATGGATCTGGTACTTTGATGCAACAAAAGTTTATTGCTTTTCCTGGGTCATTTTTGGTCACGGATTCTCCACATAGTCATTGCCAGATAGACTTAGAAATTCATCAATTGACCCACCTGGTTGTTGCCAATATTTCACAGCATTCGTGATATGCGTTTGTGAATCTAGAGATAGGTATATGACTATCAGAGAGATACCTTTCACATCCCAACACCTATCCTCTAGGTCCTTTCATCTACAATATCCCCTCTACTCCTTCCCCTCCTCAAAGCCCTTACTGACATCCGGATAAATATCAAACCTCCTCTGGGTACTAATCGGAATGCCCCTCCTCGCACTCTCAATCTCCTCGCCCCTCAACTCCGCATACACCACCTCCTCCTTCTCCCCAGCTTCTACTAGTACCCTCGCCATGGGATCCACCACCAAACTATGTCCATACGCCCTATACCCCGCCGTCTCATCGCGCGCCGGCGAGCACAGCGCGACATACACCTGGTTATCCATCGCCCGCGCCTGACCCTGCAGCTTCCAATGCAGCGGGCCCGTCGTCGTGTTGAATGCCCCGGGGTACACCAGCGCGAAACAGCCGCGGCGCGCGGCGATGGTGGCGAGTTCTGGGAAGCGGATGTCGTAGCAGATTGCTACTGCTAGTTTTCCGTATTCTGGCAGGTCTATGAGCGTGATCTGGTGGCCGGGGGATAAGACGTCGGATTCCCGGAATTTCTGTGTGGGGAGATCGATGTCGAAGAGGTGGATTTTTCGGTGCGTGGCGAGGAGGGTGCCGGTGGGGGAGAAGGTTAGGGATGTGTTGTAGTACTTTTTTGTGGTGGGGTCGTGTTCGGGGAGGGAGCCGCCGATTAGGTAGGTTGATGTTGAGCGAGCGAGGTCGGAGAGGGTGTGGTAGGTTGGAGATTGGGAGGGGGAGGGGGGGGAGGGGAGGAGGGTTTCGGCGTATTGGGGGCTGTGTTGGGGGTCGTTTAGTTTTTGAATTGGACTTGGTTTTTGTTGTTGTTTTTGTGGGAGGAGGGGGGAGGGGACTTGGGATTGGGATTGGATTGTGGTGATAATGAGGGAAGGGGAGGAAGGAGGGAAAGAAACATACAAGAAATCGCATCCGTAGGGACTATTAAAGCATTCCGGTAACACGATGATCTTTGCGCCTGCGGCCGCGGCTTCGAGGACCTTTTCGCGGGCGTGAAGCAGGTTTTGGGATTTATCTGAGCCTAGGTGGGGATTAGGGTGTTAGTTGCGCTTTCTTATTGTGTCTACCGCTGGTAGCTTTAGCTTCTTTGAAGAATGTGAAGTGAATTGGAGGAATTGGATAGTAGAGGTAGATGGGAGAGAGGTAGAGGTGAAGAGAGAGACGAGACGAGGGGTAAAGTGGAAGTGGAGGGGTAGCTAACCACTGGCTAACTGGATCAACGCCATTTTCACGGGTTTCTTGAGGATTGGCGTTGTGCTTGCCATGTTTGTTATTGTTCGACGATGGGGAAAAAGAAAGAGAGATTGTTTGGTTCGTAGGGTGAAGAGGTGTTTTAGTGTTGGGAGTGGGAGTGGGATGGGTTTCTTGAACATGAACATGAACATGTTCTGTGTGAGGTGCTTGTGGTGTTTTTGCACTGAGTGGGTGGGTGACGTTGGGTTGGGGGAGCTACTGTAGGCCCCTGCGAGGGGAGTGGGATGGTTTGGTACAGAGAGGTGGGATGAACCAACCACTCGTTCGTACCTACGTAGCGCAGTACTCGGAACGCCGATCGGAGACTTCTACCGTTCCAAAACTGAAAGATTGAAATTTACTTCCTACTAATCCTAATAAGTAAGATCTTACCTATAATAGTGTAGGAATCGCTCTCTCTCTCTCTCTCTCTGAAAATGAGTGTTTTATTCTTTATAAGTAGAAATAACTGCTAGTGTTCAACTAAATTTATCTACGATGTTAGGTATTGGATTGGGTTGCTGGTGGTTTGGGTGTACTATTGTACTTGTATGAGGTAGGTATGTACGGGGATCCGTGCGGATTGGGAGCTTCGTTTTTGGTTGACTTGAATGTGTGTTTGGGGCATTGGGAGTGTGGCAATTGGTAATATGTATTGAGTTTTCATATGCTACATTCTAAGATTCATTAATGTTGACTTGAGTGAAGTTTTCTACCTCTACTACGGAGGTACAGGTATGAACAGTACAAACAGTTGCCGCTTTACTTCATACAAGGACCCTCCCTCCTCCCTCGTGCCGAAAGTCAAAACAAGGGACAAGCTCTCGGGATATTTTCTCAGCCTCCCGTCGGGACTCGCAAACAGGACAGGTCTTGTCCCCTTTCCAAGATCTTGGGATGTCTTACGGAGATGATCTACCGTAAGCTCCATGTTTCCATCCTTTTTTTTTGATGAGTGAGTAACCTTGCGAATGATGAGCATGAACATTGGCAGAGTCGGACATGTCGGGTCCCATTCCATCTACTGTAAATAAATGACGTGGAGTCTAGACTTTTTCGAGGTTCGCTCGGTTATCGGAGGGGATCTGCTGTGTCCTTTTTTTTTATGGATACTGTATGTTTTTATGGGGGAGAGGGGGGGCATGGATGGATGGTTTGCATATATGATATCGATCGAAGAGAGCTGGGATGAGATGAGTATGTCTCGTAGAAATCCTTAAATGTGCGGGCTGTTGGATGGGTGTGGAAGGCGTCGGCGATGGAAAGTCTTAATTCTTGGTGGTTGTTGGGTCGGCAATTCGTTGATGTGGTGATTTGGGGGCCGAAATGTGGAGTGAGATGCTGTATTTAGACGGGCGGTAGGGAGTCATAGAATAGGGGTTCAATGGTTGTGGTTGTGGTGGCTTTTTCGTTTTTCTTTGAAGTTTGGTTCGAACTTTGGTTTACGGTACGGAGCCTCATCCGCGGATGCTTCTGTCACTTTTCTTTGCATACCTCCGGCATTGAGCTTTTCTGATAGAATCTTGGAGAAGTGCCGGGGAAAGCTTCGTCTTTTTTCGCAAGGCTTGTTGGACCCCTGATTTCCCTTTTTGGAAATGGATGAGGATGTGGGGAACTTATTTTTTTCTTTTCCTAATTTGATTCGGAGGAAGTGAAGCGGGCTGGGAAGTATGCATCCGTTGTGGAACTGTGTATTCCTCTGTCCTCCGATTCATGTCAGCGAGGTTTGAGTCAACACTGCTGGATTCAGGCTTTCAGCTTGCGTAGATTTGTGTCACAATACGCCGTAGATTTAAGGCTCTTGAAAATCTGATCCTTTGATCCTGGCTGTGGCTTGAGTACGGGCAACCGACGAATATGTTATATTTGCATTTGTTGTTGTGTTGCCGGAACTTTTGAGCTCCGTGAAAGCGATTTTTTATGTGAATTTTTACTACCAGGATACTTTGTCCTTGAAGTATAGAGAACAGACACAGTTTCAGGAGACAAATCAGATACTGGCGCTGTTCAAAATGAGGAAAGTGGTCATCATACATCAAGTCAGTATTGTTTGTCTACCATACTAGTAGTACAGTCAATACAAACTCAGGTCTTCAAGTAACAATATTATCTACCAGACTTCATGAGTGATAGAACCACGTGTATGAAGAAACCAAGCTAGTAATTAATAGATTCTTGACTTCATAGTAGCCACAGACGATCAACTGCTACTAGACGACCTCCTGAACCGAGAATGGGGGTCAGAGTGAAACCTGCTGTATTATGGTAGATATGTCTCATCCACCTCATACTTGCGAGTCACTACAATTTCTTCTACATACCTATATATGACGTCTGTGTTGCGTACGCCAGGATGTCTCAAAAAAGTCAAGAAAGGTAGCTTTAGATCGCAAGTCCATTCTTTAGTATACCTATATCCCACATGTTACATGTAATCTTACAGCAAGCGACGAAATCACCGCTAATGGGGTGTCATTTGTAGCGTGCCAAAGAATCATGTCAGTTTTAGATTCATCCATATACGTAAGATCACAAGGCAACCGAACGAGTCACTGAGACTCCCGAATCTAGAAGCGATTAGGTAAGTTTCTAGCTACTTTCATACCCTACTTTGACAATGAGGGTAGTATATAAGATCTTCCATAGGAGATCACAATGTCTCCTGGTACCATACAAGAAAAGTGTCTTTGTTCTTTTTATTATTGTAGCGTAAAATGATTTCGAAGACTCACATGTTTGAATGGTTTGGAAAATTATTAATATAGGGATTAAATACAAAGAAGGATGTAAATAAATCAATAAGTAGTTCTTATACTATATTCCCTAGCTTAGAGCTCTTTAGTACTTACGTTATAGTAATCTTAGGGTTACTGAATTATAGTTTATATTACTAAAGACTACCGAATTTTTTTGGCGATGTAAAAGTAACTACGTTACTACGTAAGATTACCATGTTGAAAACTCGCGGGCTAATCAGTAACAAATAGATTTTATATGAGATAATACACACTAGTTCTTTTTGCTCTGCCTGGTAATTTGAAGTGCTCATTATATACTTGTGATGTAGGGGCCATAACTATTCCGAGAACGGCGACTTTGAATTCTTCACACTTTGAATTAGACACCAGAATAGCATTGTCTGCAGAGTTGAAGTCGAATTGGAATACTCTGTGAGATACTTTGTATATTTCCAACAGGAAAATGAAGAGAAAGCAAGAAAGAAAGGGGAAAGAAGTACAGTAGGAGCCACAGATAAGCGTTATGAGTTTCAGACTGTGAATGATGTGTTTGGGATCATGAAAATGACAGAATCGTTGGATTAAGCTATGAAAGAGAGTCTAAGACTCGTGGTGCGGAGTATAGATGCCAACAAATATACTGTGGTAGAGTATGGAGTTATTTTAACAGTTTTAAGTAAGTAGTAAAAGAATCTGTAATAGTGATATCTACTCCATATGATATCACCCTTCCCAATGACATGTCTGATGTCATTAGTAATCTTTAACTGCGAATTTTAAGGTGCAAGAAAACTAGATTGTATGGACTTGAAACCTACCACACTGCACTGCATGAGATCAGCCATCGTTCGGTCTCAATCCAAGACCGTCTGACGATATTGTCCATTTCTGAGAATGAGACGCATGCTGCGCAATGGAAGAGCGCGGCAGAGGGACTTCTAGAACCCTTCTCCTTCTGCAATCATTTCCTTCGATTTCAACCCCCTTGGTCGTTTCAAGAAATAAAGAAGGGACGAAAGATAACTACCACTAACCTGAGCAGCGTATGAAATGAGTTGAGATGAGTTGAGTAGTAGCACCTACTCAACTCAACTCAACTCTGAATGACTCTGAGTAGTACTCGAGTTGTGCCCGCGTATGCGAGTAACATGCGAATTGGACTTCTAAGACCTGTATTGGATTTCTGGTTTTTGCGAGGGTATCTGGGCGATCAAAGTTGATTTTCAGAGACTTAAAAATGTCAAGTGTACCTGCATCACGAAATGGGACCCTGTCTCTTATACAAACTTTGCCATTTAAATACAAAGACACCTATTCTCTTCGCTCTTTTGTGACATGAAATGAAACAAATGCAATCTTTGAATTACAGTATCTGAATGAAAATAACTAACTATTGAGGCACAACGACTCCGTGTCGTCCACTGGAAGTATTGGAATATTTCATGGGCGTCAGGTTATGCTCGAAGGGTACGTAGAATAACCTTCCTAGCTGCCAGTGAAGATTAATCCAGTATTCACGCTTCAGAAAATCTAGTAGAATCGAGAGAGGCAAGGGCCTCTGGGTTCCAAATCTTCGAGAGAGCCCGACGGGGTGGATGTGGTCTGTTCAACTCGCCCCTTCCCCTTCACGCCAGCGTGAGTGAAGGCGGCAATTGCACTTATCAGAAACCTCCTGCCTTTTGATAGTCTTACAGTATAGTTATTCTTCACTTGCTGGATTCCGAGTCTTGCAAATCATCAGCATCCTTCAACTCCATAACCACACTCGTTTCTCGCATTCATTACACCTCAGGTTTTATCCTTTAGTTCTGCGCCCGACAGAAATCGGCCGCAGTATCAATATCACTCCTTATTAACTACACCAAGCTTTATGTTTGATGATCGAACCATTGGAGGGGACAGTCGACTCCCCTCGTTCTCGTCGACCCGGTTCAGCAGTCAATGATTCCAGCATGAGCGCTCCGAGCCATCGCCGCGTCGATGAGGATATTCTTAAACGCATCCGCTCTCTTTTACTCGCACGCAACGTCAATAACCCACCACGAACTCCATATCCATCTGACGAAAAGCCTGTGGCCAATTTCTCTGAGGACGGTACTTCGTCACCAAAGAGAAACCTCAACACTGCAATCAAACCCTCAGCTCGACGAGAGAAAAGATTGAGTCTTCCAGAATCGGCTTCAGGGCTCAGTCGAAGCCCCAGTATGGTCATTGACAATGCACAAAAGACAACGTCCCCACCTCCTGAACTTTTCATGTTTCCACCCCCGAATCTTCGCTCATCAAGCTCCGCACATGATCTGAGAACGTCCCCCGATACCCCAGACGTATCAAACCTCACCGATGGACCCTCGTCAACACCAGGCAAAAAGAAAGCTCGACTGAAGTTGGTTCTTCAGGATATTCCGAAAAACAAAGATACGCAACTTGCATCATGCGTTGAGATTGGACGCGGAAAGATCCCGAAGAACGATACTGCTCTTCACAAAGATGAGTTGAGTTGTTGTGCTCCATGTGAAAAACCAGAGGAGCAGCCCTCTAAATACATCATACGTGATGCACAATGGCCAAAGACAATTGAGGCAGAGCCTTCTGACCTCGCATGCTTTCTGGCTGGATGCTCTCCAGGACAGCTTCAATGCAGCAAACATCCCAATCGGCGTGCACAATCCACGTCTCTAATAGACGCCAGAACTAGGCCACAAGATATGGAAGCAATTGGAAAGAAACCTCAATCTGATTTTGAAGAGCTTTTGGGTAATGCAAAGATGGACAGAATCAATAAAACGACGACTACAGATGGCAACCAGTCGTCGGTGAAGAGCGAGTCAGCTGGTAGCGTTACATCTAAGGATGCATATCCACATGCTGTACAGTCGTTGAGGATGGCCTCGAGGAAAAGCATAGCCATACCCTTTTCGTCAGCTATATTTACAAACTTCAGTCTTCCTGGTCCCAGAACCAAACGATCATCTCCATCTCCTGGTTTGGCTCGCATAGAAACACAAATTGGCCCAGACGAGACAGTACCGCTCATCAAACCAGTCGAGTTGAAGCCACTGGGTCTTTCAGAAGTACCCCGAAAAGAACCCAAGTCGGAATTTCGATCTCCACCACCTGTGATACGCACAAAACAATCTGACGGTTCTATGCGCTCTGGAAAATCGGGAAAGAGACATGCCTTGCTACGATCATCGGGTTCGGATGGAGACCCGCTCGAGACCGGCTTGCCAGTACCGCCGGTTTTATCAACCATCAAGAGTTTCGGAATAGAAATAGAAGCTGTTCCTGCAGACCAGGTCGAGGTTTTCGAAGAAATGGTAAGCCCAGCCGAGAAAGGACCTGCTCCTTATCGGGACTTAGGTCCTGAGATCAATAACACCATTCGAGATACCCAGAGTAGCCCAGTCGCAGGTCATTTGGCAAACTTACAAAAAACCATAGATTTGGTTGATAATGTTCGGGAGCGCGTCCAAGATGTCCAGCAATATATCCCTGACGACGATGTCAACAAGAAGATCGAACAATCCTTAGATTGCCCAGTAAAATCACCTAGAATCAATCCAGTAGATGCTGCATATTGGGGGTTTGTTCCTACTGTGAAAGATAAAGTTGAGAGTGCCGTCCAAAGTGCAGTACGGAATGCCGTCCAAGAGGTTGTGGTACCCAAAGGCGCTCAAAAGAAGGAGGCGTCCGAAGTATATCGGCTGCTAGTGGCAGACTCTCTGGGGAACGCCGCGAGGAATGCCGATGAATTTTTGAAACGACCCTCATTATGGAACGATATCGACTCTCCGCAGAAGCCTGAGAAGAGTTTCCAGCCAGACATTGGGATGGAAACTATACCTTTGAATCTTGACCAGATCGTATCGCCAGAGAACCACAAGCAGGGATCCGTCAAAACCCAGGGAAAAACACAAGCAGCTGTAAACAACTCAATCCCAGAAAGGTTTTCGTCCAAGAATAAAGTCCTTGCTTCGAAGGAGGGTGCACTGAATTCGGCTCATAAATTACCCACGAAAGAAAAAGACCTGGACCTTCAGAAACCGCCGAACGAACAGCTGGTACCAAGAAGGCAGCTGAATACTCTCCGTGCGACATCTTCAGCTGATTCTCTGAGGCCTAATGCTCCTTCGAAGTTTGTCTTTGACGATAGAAGTTCTGTGACGAATATCTCACCTGAAAAAAAGCTTGCTCGGCGAAACACGATTTATTGGCTACGGGACCTGATTACTAGTAATGGGCCAGGCCCTTATGAGCCTCAATTGACTGCGCTTCCACCTCGAGTGAAAAGAGGTAATGATAATTCAAGAACACGGGACAGGTCTCAAACAGCGCCTTCACAGCAAGGTACGGAATTGTATATGGGCGCAGACATGGAGGCCAGAAGAACTGAAGAGGACTCGGCTGATCAAGTATCCGGAATGAAGGTGGGAAGGACTCTTGTGCACGACCAGTTCGCCAGAACGATAGATGACCTTGAGCTACTTCTTGGAGAAGCACTTCTGGTTGCTCAGCAGGCAGCAGACAATAAGGATCCCAATTACATGCCGGCTATCTTGGGAGATGTAAATCGAATCCTGAAAGACAGCCGCAACAGGTTGTCGGAGAGTGCTGCATATTACCAGCGAAGACAAATCATGAGATCCAGGCGTACCGGTACATATTCAGATGAGCTTTCTAGCATTGCCAGTATACACGAAAGCTTGAGAGGCTACGGAGACTCAACTGAGTTCAGCGACGACGACAAACTAGATCAGAATGACCCTTACGCATACCGCAACGCCAACAATGGAAATACTGCAATACCTCCCAAGAACCCTCAACGCAAGCAACCAAAGGATCGTATTTCTACTCCATACCGAGGGAGATCCCAAGCTTTATCTGGAGACTCGGACACGGCAGAAGCTCCTCTTATTCAGAGTGCGGATAGGGACTTGGACTATATCAAGGCCGCTGATCCACGATCGCTTCCAGCAGAAGTTGACTTTGCTAAGCCTCCGAGAAAGTACACAGAACCTCCTGATGACTCAAGCCCCCCAGAAGCCCTCGGAGAACTCATTAGAGATGGGCCTCCTCCGAAGTTTTATAACCCAGATCCTTTCAAAGCCCCAATGAGTTCTGCTACTGGACGCCGAGTTTCTGAGAAATCTCCTCGACGCCTCAGTCCCGTGAAGCAAAGAATACAGCAGCCCGTGCCAATTATCATCACCGATGACCGTGGTAAAATACCTGTTCCTCGTGGAGATAGTGTTACCCAAAGGTGTGCCAGCGGAGGACATTCAGAAGAGGAACATGATGCGGTCAAGGCAAAGCTTTTGGCCAAAGGTGTACCAGGAAAGCGAGAGGTACGTGAATACATCGAAAGTTACCAGCGTCCGCCGATCCATAATCGAGAGAGCTCCAAGGCGTTGAGAAAACAAGCTGAAGAGGCGTCACAGGATGCTGAGGAGAACTTCAAATTGAATCGAGGTAATACCTATGACTGGCAAGACATTGATGATGATTATAATGAGAAGTGTACAATTGAGAAAACGAAAGACATCGCAAAGCCTTTGTCTACTAATGGTCCATCTATCCCATGCAGTTCCAGCACTGGTGGTGCTTCCGATTCTAGTGGGGCACTGGATTTTGGTATTGGATTTGTTCACGCAGGTCAACCTGGAAACCAACCGCGCAGGAATCCACGCTATATAGATACTCGGGGCGGCCGTTCGCAAGAGCAGGATAACAATCGAAGATATGATCCCAGAGCTGCAAATGACAATGAAGATTACCCTGATAAAGGTTCCAAAGAAAATCGAGGCTACGACTCTAGAAATCCGAATGGAAATGGAGGTGGAAATGACGGTGGCGGAGGAGGCAATGGAGGCTATAACGGAAAAGGCTATGGGGGTGGAGACGATCCTTCAAAAGATCCAAATAGCGGAAGGTATGAACTCAGAGACGACCTACCCCAGGATTTACCAGAAACACAAAAGCCAAGACGCCGCAAACACAACAACAACGAAGAATATGACCTCTCAAGAAAGAACCATCTCAGCCTGAGAGAGGATCAACACAAAGGTTTTAGCTTCGCTCGCTCACACAAGAAACCTGCCATTGCTAGAGATTGGAAGCCAGCACGAAAGAGATTTGTTGCAACTGTTGCATGTATCAGCACAGCTCTTGTGGGTATCTTGGTGGGTATTTACGCTGGAGAAGTACCTGCGATTCAGTACTACATTGTTGACTTCCACCATTATAGTCTGCTTGGGAACGTCTTCTTCTACCTCGGATTGTCTATTCCAACTTTCTTCTTCTGGCCATTGCCTCTTCTTCATGGAAGGAAACCATACATACTTGGCTCCATGGCCCTTGCTATGCCGCTGCTCTTCCCGCAAGCTGTTGCAGTTGGGTCCATCAGATCTCCATACGTCAGATACTGGAGAATTGGTCTTATTTTCCCCCGAGCTTTGATGGGTTTCTGCCTTGGATTTGCAAACATGAACTTCAAAGCAACTCTTACCGATCTCTTTGGTGCCTCCTTGCAGTGCGAAAATCCACATCAAGAAGTCGTTGACGAGAATGATGTCCGACGCCACGGTGGAGGTATGGGCATTTGGTTGGGTTTATGGACATGGAGCGCTATGGGATCCATTGGAGTTGGCTTCATGATTGGAGCAATGATCATCAACCACCTCCCTCCTGCGTGGGGATTTTACACCAGCATTTTCATCATTGCTGGAGTCTTGTTTCTGAACATCATCACACCCGAAGTCAGACGTTCGGCATTCAGACGATCCGTCGCCGAGGTCAAGAATGGCGAAACGGTTTCTCGTCGACTTGCTCGTGGGGAAGTCAAGATGCATATGGTAAAGACTGGTCCTAAATGGTGGGGCGAAGAAATGCACTACGGCTACATGCTATCGCTTCGTATGCTCACACAGCCTGGCTTCATGGTGATGGCAGTATATGTCGCCTGGATGTACGCTCAGATTGTGTTGATTATTGTGGTATGTGTTCTGCTTTTGGAGAAATTGCCGAGAACTAATTGTTTGCAGCTTCTTGGTTCACTAACATCCAAGTACTACAAATTCACTTCACCTTTTGTTGGATTAAGCGTTATGTCTGTACCACTGGGTGCTATGGTAGCCATCCCATTTCAGCACGCATCACTTTTCAGTCGCTCTCATAGCAAAGGGCCAGATGATGATGACACAAGAAAAAAGAAGATGAGCTGGTCTTCTCATATGCTTCGACGTGCAATTTTCGTTTTGGTGCTTCCATTTGCTGGCCTAGGATACACTCTGTCCTCTACCGGACCGCCAGTCCATTTTCTAGTACCTATTCTGTTCGCGGCCCTCATAGGTTTTCTCTCAAACCTTGCATTAGCAGAATGTCATGGCATTTTGATGGAAACCTTCGACACCTCGGATCTTCAACCTGGCATGGCTGGCCGAGCTCGCGGTTCTGCTGGTGACAAAGTGAAAGGTAAAAGAACCAATTACTCTTCCTTCCCACGAGTGCAATCTGCGTTCGCCATCACCCAAGCGCTCGGATACTGTCTTGCTGCTATTGCAGTGGGTGTAGGCGGCTCTGCCGAACGACACCTAGGACAACAATCCGCCACAGGAGTTATGGCTGGTATCCTCCTCATTCTCTCCATCCTTCTCCTCGGAGTTCTCGTTCGCTTCAAGGATGTACAAATCATTCCAGATTCTAAAAAGGGCGAGCTTTCACAATGGAAGAATGCCCGCCGCACATCGGCGTTTATGCGTGCTCAGGGAGTGGAAGCTGAGGAACCATGGCGACCGATTATCATTGGAAATCCGACGCATCATACGAGACGAATGTGTATACTTGAGATGGGTAGCTTGACAAGGTGGAGTGAGATTCGGATGAAGAATCGGCTGGTGGACGCTAATAGTATGGAGGCTAAGCATCCGAATATGGTTATGGTTGAGGAGGTAGAGGAGTTCTTTGGAAAGAGGAAAATGGATCCAGCTTTGCTATATCAAGATCAAGGAAATGGGCAAGGGGATCGTGTTCAAAAGTACCGTCCTCAAGGAAATGTCAACGACGAAGATAGATTGAGGTTTACAGGCGAGGATCTGGGCAATAGGCGGAACTCGAGGAGAGAACTGTCTAGTCTGGCGGGAAACGAGGGTCCGAGGAGGAGAACAGGGGCGAGAGCAAGTGGAAGAGACCAAGAAAGAGGGTAGCCTTCCTGGCGGACAATGTTGAACCTGAAACTCGGGAGAGAGGCTTGAAGGAATCATTAAAGGACTTGGTCCTCGTTGTCATTGGCAAATTGTTGTACTGTGTGGATGGAATTTGGAAGGCGTTTGGTGCGAGGAGAGGATTGCAAGAAACGGTAAATGTTGGTGGTGGGTGGGGAAATTGGTATTGGACGAGCACTTTTAGGACTGTCTGATGGTTTTTGATGCTGATGAGAATTGTGGAGGTAGGACTTTGAACGAATCCAAGAAATTGACTATTGGTATCAAACTTCATAATTGTCCCCCATGATGTGATTGAAATAGCTTTCGGGGTGTCGTTTTGTAAAGATTTTACTTCTTACTTGGTATGGACTCGAGGCTTGGTGACTTGAGATCAATTTTGAGACGGCTCTGCCTGTATATCCTATGGTACAGATCTCCCTATTACTATTGATACAAAGCGGTTGCTGTACAAAAAGTATTACAATGTCGTGATACATGTGGAGTCCACCTTTTGGCAACGGCATACATCGGATCCGAGAATCTAAAAGTCCTATGACGTGCGGTAGAAAATCCCTGAATCCTTGCATTCTCTCATTTCATGGGCTTCTCGGCGCCCAGATTTTATTCATAAACAGATTCCGATACAATTCTCATTTCGTCCATGCTTTAGCTGCCTGAGTTGGCAAAAGTAGATATTTGCCAGATCCAAAACCAGCTCTCCGAAGTTTTGGAATTGTCCCGGACGTGTTTCTGCGCTTATACGATCAGATTACGGGGCTCAATCCTCGGAGCATTCGATCCGACACTACCTTTTCAGGTGTCGGAAAAGCGTCGTTCTTATTTCGCTTTCAGTGGACTTCTTCAAGGAGCCTTATTCTTCGTTGCGGAGGCAACCTGCTTATCCTCCCACTCCCTCCGTAAATTCATCAATCCTCGCAAAACTCTGGGCTGCATCCTAGCCTGTCTCCTCCTCTCCCGTTGTGCAAAGATCGCCGCGATATTCTGACCGTCAGTTCCTGCATTATTTATGCTCTCCGTCTCGGTCTCCCAGTCCCGCAGGCCGGGCGCGAAGATTGAGGGGGGGATCACGGCCTCAAGGGAGGCGGCGATGTAGGAAATCGATGGCTTGACGGGAGTGAAAGATCCGTAGAGCGGGTTGGTTCTAGGGCTTTGTATGTGCTTTATGTGGTCGAAGGAGGTGTTGTTGATGTGGAGCTCAAAGGTTTTTTCTACGGGGGGTGGAGGGGGAGGGAGAGTGGCGGGGTCGAGTGGTGCCAGGGTGGCTTCTATCTGTTGGGCTGCGCTGAGGGGGGCTGATGGTGGGTAGGTGAGGAGACGGTAGTGGATTGGGGAATTATTGAGGGCGTTGTTGGAAGAGGTGGGGTTGGTGTAGGTTAGGAGGAAGGAGTTGTGGACTGGGAGTCGTGGGGAGTACTGTTGGGGTTGGTTAGAGGCTATTTCGAAGAAGGGAGATGGGATAGAGTACTTTGTGGGAGCGGAACATGACAACCTCTCCGAATTGTTCCATTACGCGGAGGACTTCTCGTCGTTCGGCGAAGCTGCTGGCTGTGGGAAACATTTTTATGTGAACGGTTCGTTGTGCAAGTTCGAAGGCGCGCGGGGAGAGCTTGCTAAGCTTTTCGATATTCCTCATCTTGGGTGCTTTTGGTCCTCCTTTCGAGGAGCTATCGGGGGAGCATTGGTGTTGTGTTTGGTATGGAAATGGAGCTTGAGTTATGATGCGGTTCTTGGGGTTCGCGAGTGTCTCTTGTTTGATTGGTCACCTCGGTGGAATAGCGGATATACCTCCGTAGCTTGAGAGAGCCACTCAAGATTTGGATTGGCTGACCTACTTTTGTTACCAGAAATGGTTTTGATCTCTGGATGAAATATTTGATCATTGAGCTGGCACAGTTTGACTTCGTTCTGATTTCATCAAGCTATGGTGAAAGCAACTCTTCTTTGGGTGTGATTCAAAATTTGATATCTTTGTAAGTTAGTAGCACAAGGATTAAATGAGGAACTACTAGGAAAAAGCGACAAAAGGAGCAATTTATACTGGCCAAAATCTTACAAGAATAGTTCTATGGAAACGCTGTTTTTCAGGCGCCCCAGATAGTGGGATGAAATCATCCAAACCAGCTCGATTCGAGTAAGCGAGTCTAAGTAACCACACTAGAACTACTCTTGTATGATGGGCAATTCTTGCAGGGTTGTTATTAGTAAAAGTATCACATAAAATAGAACTCTTCAAGGGCACTCTTTTTCTTTCTCAAATCACGCATTCAATAATATACGAGCAAGATGAGAGGAGTGAGCGTTTTATTCTTTTCTCAAGCCCTAAAAAGAAACTTCAACATCCAGCCCAGTTTTGAAAGATGTTAAAGGGCCTTATGGGGTAACTATCAACAGAGAATCAGAAGCAGTGGTAGCGAAGCGCAAGTAAAAGGGCTTAGTATTATTCTTTCAAAGCGGAAATATTAGTCACAAGCTTTGCTGCATGTTGAATTGCATTGCCCAATTTCCCCTCGCTAATATCTCGATGTTATTGTTTCCTTAAGCGTACATACTACTTCTCAATTACTCAGACTCTTGCTCCCATGCTCTATGCATCCAAGAAGTAAGGCAGAGTTCATCCTTATACTCCCAATTTCTGATGTCTGGGTGCTTCAATGAAGACAAATCATATGTGAAATCCAAAACTGAATCAAACATGTACAAATCCTTCTCAGGTGTCCACCATTCCGGATCCTTAACAATTCCCCATGTCCAATCTTTGTTCTTCCAGTACTCATAAACCTCTCCCAGTCTCTCATGTCCGTTGTATCTAACTATCTCCGCAGGGCCGCCGGTCGTTACTATGCGGTTTTCGGATTGCATGTAGTCACCTTTGTAATGCCAGAAATAATGCTTGAGAGGAAGAGGAGGTTGAACCAACAGCATCTTTCTCCAGCTAGCCTCTGGTCTGGCGAATGCCTCCAGATATTTCACCTTCGAAAATTGTATCTCGTATGGACAACCGCCGTGCTGGCGTAGCGCAGCATAGGTGAGAGGTTTGTGGAAACGTGCCCGTGATTCTGGGTCAGATCCTTGTTCTGTTGGCTCGTCTTTGGAAGAGAAATAGGTGAAGAAACCACAGATTGAATACACCCGTCTCCCATTCTGAAATAATTGACGGTCTTCTGGCATTGCTTGAAAATGTAGCTCTTGTTGGAGGACGGGTGAATTTGAGATTGTAGAATTCCAGAACCTGCTCACTCTGAGACAGTTGATCAAGAGGTCGTATGGACAGATGAAAATGAGGATATTGTGGAGGACATCGAAATTCGTAGATAGCGCTTTTATGGTGGGGGAAGCCATCGTGGGTGTTGTTGGTGCTGGAGGTTGGATACGGAGAGCGAGCTGACGGAGGACGGCTTTGGATCGTTCGAGGGCTTCAAGATCTGTGTGCACGACTTGCTGGCCGCCTAATTCGGGGGGCTTCAATGCAGTGTCGTCATGGCTCAATTGGATTTGAGGCGGCGTTGTTGTCATGGTGTTGACAGGAAGTGTGAAGGATGCGGCAAAATTCACGAGAGTGAGCACGCGCGAGATCAAATGGGAAAGCCAAAAGCGGACACAAGATAGCATACTCATGATCTTCTTAGTGGAGTGCTTGCACTAGGTAAGGTGGTTTGAGTTAAGATAAATCAATACCATTTCGTAGTTCTCAAGCCCCTCCTAATACACGAAATTCAAATTTTGCGAATTGCGAATTGCTATGAATCTATTTGGTCTTTTATTTCAATCGGGATGACGTAACCGTACACATGTGATACTATAGTATTCACTCTCAGAAGTCACAATTATTGTTTGACAAATATTAATTTGCCAACTCTATATATAGAACCGATCAGTTGTGTCTGCATGTTTGCATGTTTTGTACCTAACGGAGTTAGTATCATATATCACGCGATTTAGAAAGTTAGGGTAGCTTGTTCCCACGCTGAGTCTGATACAAAATGGAACTTATTTTAACAGGAGGGATATATAGAGTGCGCAAGTCGCATGCTACTAGACGTACAATCTGGCGGCGCTACATCACCGAAGCCACCTGAGTTTAATCTGGTCTTTAGAAGCTTTTTAGGACTAGTTCTCCGATTTGCTTCAACAATCACTTCAAATATTTCCCTACTAGAGTTAGCAAATATCGCATCCTACTTATCTTATAAAAGCACCACTAGCGTTATTGGAAGTGTTAAGAGGACTATTACAAAAAAATAATGAGTATAAGGGGCCTTTAGAAAGACTATAGCGCCGATTTACTTGTGAACCCAACCTTTTACTGTAACTATTCTATTAATTTCTTGATCCGCGCTCTGTAATGGTTATAGAACTAATGGCTAAACAAGCCCGTGTTGATTGGATGGTTTAACGCTCGCATGTTGTCGAGTTCCGGGCTAAGCGAGAACGTATTGTCCCTCTGGGAACTCGGGAGCAGGTATTACCTGCTCCCGACCAAATCGAGTACAAAAAGGTGGGATCCTAGGGACAGATGGTACTCTAGAAAATATTATACTTTTAGGAACCGACAGCAGCCTACAATTAGCTTTTAAGAGAGTTTAAGCGTAACCCGAGCTTTCCGTAAGCTATCTATCTATATCATAGGGCCTTTCCACCATTTTTCCCTCTATAAACCAATATAAGTACTTAGTCGTTTTTACCTGTCTCTCTCCCTCCCTACCTGTAAGTACTTTCCTACTTTGCCGTCCTGTAAGTCTCTACTTCTATTAAACCCCTATTTACCACCACCCCCCCCCCCCCCCCCCCCCCACTTCTCTCCCCTTCCCTACCTATAAACAGCTAAATAAGTAATCGCGTAAACAAGTAAATAGAGAACTGTATCTTTAGCAGGATTTAAGGTTTGACGCCTACCGTTGGGAGCAGGAAATACCTGCTCCTAGGAAGGTTTTGTACCCTAGGCCGTCCCGCCAGGGAGCAGGTATTACCTAACACCGTTCCCAGAGGGTGTGGCCTCGCAGTACTGTAGATTCAAACACCGATACTTTATATCGCCAAAAAACATGGAATAAGTATCCAAAAGGAATATGGAAGCACGATATCATCTGCGATAGCGAATTATATTCTTATACTTAATCGCCAAAAGAACTAAAGAGAATAATGATTACGCTTAGTCAAGGCTGCGTCGTCTCTAGCAAGAATGGGGCTCGATATTTGTAATGTTTTCCGGAGTTTACCGTACTGTAAAAACTGTAACCCTCATTCCAGAGGAAATTGGCCCTATACGTGTATTTTATGTGCACTCATACAATCAATCTACTGCACAAAATATGTTCCCATCTCCCTCGTCTAATCACTCTCAGACGAAGTTTGACCTCAAATCAGGCTAGGAAGAAGCACTGAAAATGATTTTCATGCTGCATAAAATAAAGTTTACTGTCCACATGAATTTTCGCTACTCAGCTGTGCGCTTACATAAGAATTTTACAAGTATTTACTATTGCTTCTACCAATATTGAACATATAAGAGACGTGCATTCTGCCCAAAACACCTCTACGAGATAAGATGTTGTAATCTAATACATGTTATTTAGCCCGATTGGTTCTAAGAGTCAGCATGTTAAGACCCTACTTGGCTATAAAATTAGACTCAAATACTAATCAAGTAGAGTAGCAATTAAAAAAACACTATATAAGTAGTATACGATAAACAGTGTCTTACCTAGGGTTATTTCTGTTTAGTACTTCTGTGGATGATTTTATTATCAGCTATTATATTATGTGAAGTTATCTAAACGTTTGGAATCTTAATTATAGACTAGCTTTACTATTAAAGAAGGCGGGATATCCGAGGTGTAGAGGAAGTTAGCTGAATCTAAGCGGTTAGACCGACTTACCGGGTTATCTAAGCACGCTATGGAGACTCGGAGCGATTTATTCCGCTATATTTACAACCTTAGGAAGTCGTCTCTTAGGAGAAAGAAATGCTTTTCTTATTAGATAGCACTAAGGGCCTTAGAAATCTTTTGAGAGCACTTGGAGATTAGCTGTGTAAAAATCCCTAGGTAGAAAAGCTCGACTACTAGAAACTACCGCTTATCGAAACCTTCCTATAGAAGGACTTCTAGCGAGTAGGAGTCTCCAATTCATGTCCCATACTCCACCCAAAAGTTCTTACCTCCTCATAAGAGGCGATTCAGCCTGGCGGTACTTAAGTCAGTCAAGTACTTCGCAAGTTGATCAGAACAGCGTTAATCACTATTTGAGGAGAGTAGAGCAGAAGCTACTACTCAACTTAACTAGCCAATGCTAATACGCCAGTAAGAATGCTTTAACATAATTGACACTTTTACTCTTCAATAATCTAGACATAAGACAATTGAGTTGCTTGAACTGGACTTATAGCGTAATTACCAATTTGTAGAGTGTGTAGAGAAATGACCCAATCTCTTATCGAATGTGGAATTTAGTGAAGACAACCTCTCGTTTCTCGTACATATTTGATCCCAAATTGTTAGTTTGTGGAATTGCCTTGAAAGATTGTTGATAGGGTAATTTACTTCATGAAATTTGGATACTTGGATTTGATTGGATTTAATACATCTTGTACCTTCCATTTTAAGTTAAGGTACGTTTTTAAAAACTAGGGTAACCTTGTGGCAAGTAAGACTTGCATGAACAGGTACGGGCAGGTGAAATTATACACTTACACGCTTGCCTCCCTTCACCCCTCTATCTTTTAAGCTTAAGCGAAGTAAGCTAAACACTTCCACGGTATTAACAACATTTCATCCCTTTGTCTCTCTCTGTTGAACCAGATTGTCTAGAACCATAGATTTCTGGCTTTCTGGCTTTCTGGCTTACCAGAATCTGATGGGTAGCTGGCCCTCTAACTTTCTTGGTTGCATGTTGGTTCTTTGTGTCCGCGAGTCGATATTCGTAACATGTGATATTGCCACAAATTGGCAGTCGGGGCGGGCCTTATTATTGCTCCAAAGATCTTCAGGTACTCGAGTACGAAGCCAGCTTTGAGTCAAAAATGGGATATTTAAAAGGCAGTCTGCTCAAAATGACTCTTACACTGTATCACGCCATGAATAGTGGAGGTACAGAAATTTGTTCTGCCAAGCTGTCGCACGGGAATTCCATAAGATGTCACTTTTACAAAAGTTTGCTTTGAAACTATACAAAAATACCCTATCATATATGATGGGGCATGAGATTCCTGCATTTTTCTCTCAACGTGGACATGCAGGTGGCTGTAACACCCCCAAATGATCTGTGTTGTCTGAGAACGTTCATATGGGCAGTACAGCCAACTGGTTATGATGAGGATTAACTGGCTACGATGAGGATTACTCGTGTTTCTTGGCCGGTGTTCTTGGGTTATTTGCTGTACTACTACGAACATAGAAGCATTGAGCTATGACCATGAGAAAATGGTTGACGTTAGATCAGACAAGGATGATCCATGAGAAGATGGACATTCTGTCTTTGAGAAGGAGAATGCGAAAATTGTCAGTTGTCAGTAATTGTTCGCTTGATGACCTCCAGATAGGCTATCTAAGCGGTCTTTCTACTTTAGCTCACCAAAAATCGAAAATGCAATAGATAGAGCAAGCACGACTTGACTTTTTATACATAAATCTTTCTCGCATAGTCCTCTCGTGTTTATCCGGGATCACTGGATTTGGACATAAATTATGCTTAACTGTTGGAAGGCAAATTTATAGTTCGCTCCCCGCATAATTCCAGGTGATGCCAGACGCCACGTCCTTGGCCGGAGTTCCCAGTGTAAGCCAATGAAAGGCGGGTGTTTCGCACCGGCTTTTCCGCTCGTTCGGCGGACGAAGCGAAGGCAGCAACGAATGCCAGCAGCCAGATGCTGACCAAATGGGGCTTTCAGCCTCAGGTTACAAGATATCTGATTTCCTTACTTGGCTTGAGCTGGCACGCATTATCCTTGCACCTCCATCATTGACGTCTCAACGCAAAGTTAATCTTTTTCTGGACATATTTTTTTCAATCTTCTTGCAAAACCTTTCTCTCTGACAATTCCAAACTCACTTTGAAAAACAAGACATACAGAAGAACAATATTTCATCGCGGCGGAGGAGATATATAGTACTGATCAGCCGTTCCGTCCCTTACTTTCCCCACATCAACCCCACGGGACCGGGCCCCTTTTTTTATAGTACACTTGTCTAAGTCGGCATCCATATCCGATATCGAAATGTCAACAGCCGTAGCCGGCCAGCGTCAAGATTCTGGCGAGCCACCGAGGAAGCGAGTGAGGAAAGGAACCCGAAGTTGTTGGGAGTGTGAGCAATTTCAATCCTCAGATGATGTTGATGTACTTTTCTGAGAATAACCAGGCAAACGTCGCAAGATACGGTGCGAGTTGAGCTCGGAAGATGTTCCTGTCTGTGCCGGGTGTCTCGCCAGAGGGACAACCTGCTTAAGTCAGGAATACCCCGAAGAGAGAGAGCCGTCGAGTAATCATCAAGTGGGAGAAAGGCTGGGTCGGGTAGAACATTTATTGGAGTCGCTTCTAGCGAAAATCTCGGCCTTTGAGGACGATCAACAGGCTCAGAAGCAGATGTTGACACCCGACTCAATGCCTTCGAGTGACATTCTCACCCCTTCTAATCCCCTTACGAGTATACAACAAATCACGCCCTTCATGACTCTTTTTGATAACCCAGTGGTGAGTCCCCTGATTCTGACCACATCTTCTTTGCTGGGATATATTTTCTTCAAGGCAACCTTTTAACACTAGATAGCTCGGTCGTCGAGAAACCGTGCCATCACAAGCAAGTACGCCCCAGTCTCAATCGAGCGTCGTTAAGACGCCCTCATCCAAGTATGAAAATACTCCAAGAAGTGAACGCATTAGGCAAACATTAGCCGACCTATTGCCATCTCAGAAAGACGCAGACTTAATTTCAGCCAATAGCAGTTCTTGGCTCGTCATTTTCGCGTTGTCTGCTCATACTTCTGATAAATTCGCCGCAGATGATACCTTCAGCCAAATGACGAATGCCTTCAATATGACCGAGGTCGCTAAAGGAAGCCCATCTGTAATCGCCCGGACACTCATGTTTCTTACACTCTGCGTACAACAGCTTGATCCAGAATTTGACACCAGTCGGCTCAGTCTTCTCCCAACCACAGAAGCCCGTATGGAGAGGTGGATGAATACAGTTCAAGCCCTTGTGACTTCAGATGACGAGCTTGTTACCACCATTGAAGGGCTGGAATGCTTGGTTCTCCAGGGCGTATTCCACACTAATAGGGGAAGCCTTCGTCGCTCTTGGCTGGCGTTTCGGCGAGCTTTGAGTCTTGCTCAATTGATGGGAATCCACAGAAGCAATACTGACATACCAACTGAAAGACAATTTTGGTTCCAGATTGTTCAATCCGACAGATTTCTTGCTCTTTTACTTGGCTTGCCTGCTGCAACCCCAGAAGATGTTTTCACTCCCGAGGAGACTTTCGAGAATCCGGCGATAGATAGTGAGCAGTTGATGATGAGAAGATTATGCAACCTGGCAGGCAAGGTCATTGATCGAAACCAAGCACAAAACACACAGGCATATGCCATCACTCAGGAAATCGACGAGAAGTTAGATGCTTTGGCTAAGGAGATGCCAGCATCATGGTGGGAGGTTCCGGAATTCCGAGCGCACGAACGCTCAAAGACAATGGCCAGATATTTTAATCGTATGATTAACCAAATCTGGTACTTCCAGGTGGAAAATCTTTTGCATTTGCCATTCATGTATGTATACAGTCGACATCCTGCCCATTCCTGTAAACTACTCTTATTACGTCATTTTTCTTCGTGAACTCAACCTCATTTGCTCGGGAACAAGCTCGATGTCACGCAGATAAAACTGACTCTACCTCATCTAGGCTTCGAGCAAGTACAGAACGTCGTTATGAGTACAGCAAATTCAGCTGTTTGAGATCTTCGAGGGAGACGCTTTATCGCTACTTAGGGATGCGAGAGCTTTCAGCTCGCTCCTTTTGCTGCAAAATCATGGACTTCAGTGCATTGACTTCGACCGTTACACTTCTTCTGGGGATTTTACAAGGATCCCAAATGATAGAAACACCAGAAATGCGTGCGCAAAAGGAGAGCGACCGAACTCTCGTCCAAACAGTCCTCAAGGCCTTAGAACAGGTTTCTCTAGGTGGTAAGGAGATCATAGCCACTCAGAGCGTCTCTGTTATCAAATCCTTATTGGCAATGGACACACCAGCAGGACGGGATACCAGCAATCTGCGACTTACAATTCCTTATTTCGGTACCGTCAGCATCATTCGTCCCAAACCCGCAGTAGCCACTCCTCAACAACAGAAACAACAGCTACATACACCACCTAGCCTTACAAGTCCTGCTATTTACCCTTTATCCCAAGGCATGAATTACGACGCCGACCAATCAAATTGCCACTCTGCTCCAGATGCCTGGAATCCTATATATCAACCTTCGGGGTCGAATTTCCCCATGGTATCATTTACCAGTTCCCATTTTCCCACCGTGATGCAAGAACAAGGTCAAAGTCAATATACAGGCCAGGATTGGAATTTGATGGACGCTGATACTGTGTTGTTTGACAGTCTATTGACAACGGATGTTGATGGAAATTGGGTATTATAAGTGAGCTGGAAAAAGCAATGGATAGGGAGGTTGTTAAGATTTATGTTTATATTGTAGTTTTGTTTATGGGGCCTGTCTTATAACGAATTTAGAGATTATGGATAATGTCTTTATAGCATAGGGATCCTTTAGGTTTAAGAATTGTACCTACCTATAATGAATTGTCACTTCGTGGCCTCACTTCATTTGTCTAACCTCAACTCCTCCCATGTTCTCCAATCGAAGCTTTGAAGATCATACATTTCGCTAATCTTGAATGATTCCAGCATTCCAAAGAGATTATGATTAAAGATGTTCAAAATGTAAGCATATCAAGGTAAAACCAATACATTACTTGAGTATGAAACATGTAACATCTGCTCCATATCAACCAGCAGATCGCAAAATTCTTTCCAAAAACAATGGCACTGTAAAACTAAAATGCTTAATCATTGCAGCGGCCTCGACTTGAGATAAGACTTTGGATCCACCTCCACGGGAATTCTTTCAGCAGCATGGGACAGTTAGGCTTCTTAGGTGTACGGGGTAAATACTCCACTGAATAACGTTTGTTGTGCATGGAACGGAGGAAAGATCGCTCAGAAAGACGTTGGACACATGGCATATAACACTACCCTGTCTATACCACGGCTTTGGCGCCACTTTCAACAAACCAGGCGAATCAGAGACTAGAATCTGGGCAATCTATTATTTCGTCAAATATGATCTGCATATCATAGAGCACCTTATCTATCCATATCCACCCTTTTTACTTTTGGGAGGTCTCTAATGCCGGACCGGTGTATAGAAATACAGCAAATGCCGAAGCCCTCGACGCTTGTTGCTTACTGTGGATATAAATAGCTTGTAGCTACGGGGCGAGGCTTTAATGGTTGAATGGAAGGGTTTTCGGAGAATGGATCTTGACATGAGTATGATTCAAAACTCGGGATAGTTGAAAGGAAAAGGCGGTTGGTTGTGGACATTGTTTTGTTGGGATGCCAAGTTCTCGGATGACTGGAAAGAAGCAACGATCGACAACTGTCGGTTCCCTGGAATTTTGTAATTCCATCCGGAATCGTTCTAGAGCCCTTCCTAAGTTGAATGGAATATTCTATTGAATAGGCTCTGGAATTCCAAAGGATAACTCACTAGCATGCCGACTAATAAGCGAGCAGGATTCGTAAGGAAGTGAATGTCAATTGTTTATGTATTGTAGAGTTTACCCTATACCTACAGCAATTGCTCTTTTCGGCCGCTATATGATAGCCTTGGGCTAATATAATTTTCTTATCACTTTCTTGCGATATGTGCTCGTGGTGTTTTGAAGGAGCTATAAGCTAAAGACTTCTATTGGCTCACCGGTCGGAAGAACCATTGTAATATAACCGGTCATGTGACTCGGCTCCATGGATCAGGGGGACTAGAATAGAATACCGTAATAATTGGTATATAAAACACTATATTATAGTTAAAAAGTCTGTCATATCGGCGATCGTAACCTTATCTTATACAAAAGTAATATCTAATCTACCAAAAAAGTGGGTCTAGTGTTAAGGATAGCATGGATTTTGAAGAAGATCAAGCGAATATTACTACAGATAGTAGAGATAACACTAAGGATATATTTAATAGTAACGACGAGGACGAGTTTTATCCTGATTTAGATATAGAAGACCCGCAGGATATAAATATAGACAGGAATTAGTTAGAGTTTAGGTTAATTTTGTACTTAAATAAGGGGCATAATAAGGGGTAATTTGGTGCGTTTCTATTAGTTATAGTTATAAGATATGATTTGTAGCCTGATTTAGAACCTTCTCTTACATCGCGGGATATCTTATACTAAAATGTTACCTTATATACCAATTAATACGGTATCTCCGAATTTTCTTATGTATGGAATACAATATTCCAAGGGGGAACCCGGAATGGAATGGGATTTCAAATGCCAATCGTTGAAAAGATGTGTGGATGCAGTGGGAGTAATTGAGTACCGGCAGGGCCTGTAACTCTATATTTGACAATCCCCGGGAGCTTGACTAATTCTCCTAGTCTGGGATTATGCTCGTAGATGCCAGGTACCATTGTGACCATTCTGTGGAGTGACAACTCGGCATAATTGAGGCGGGGTAATTGATAACAGTACCAGAGTTCAGATGATCAATCGGGTATTTAGGTAGAGTAAACAGGAAAGCACAAAAGAATGTTGTCACGGGTATCCTGACAAGGTGTACCCATTATATGCAACAACGTGGAACTGGTCTTATTCAGGTCTCATTGTCTTGTACAACCTTTGAAGGAGCTACTATTATATAGGTCTCGTCCGGCACTTAGACTTAACTCTCCTTAGTTCATTCAATACTATTATTGTTTAATCATTCTGGCTTTCCCAGCATTCCGTACATATACCTATCAACAAAAAACATTCATTAAAATCATCTACAATACCCGCAAGCCAAACTCTCATATGAGCTACCTTGCTCTTCACCCCCAGTCCTTCTCCTTTTATCGCAAACGATCCCAAATAAGAGAGATATTTCCAGCCAGCAGCGAGTTGGTAGAAAATTGAAGACCACAAGCACCACTATTACAAGGTGTCCAACCCATGTGGAATGGAAACCTCTCTTCTTCCACGAAATACCTGATCATCGTCTTGTTACCATCTCCCGTTACGATGTTTCCAAAAGTGGAAAGCATGAGGCCGTATTGGAGAAGACATGGCATCCTAGCGTGTGTGGCGTTGAATTCTGGGTTATTTGCTGCGCTCCAAGCGAAGCGGGCCTTGAGGTCTTCGGCCGCCATTCTCATCTGTAGCAAAGGGGATTAGTGAACTAAAAGCAAACAAGAAAGAAATAAGTAACTGATAACTTACGGTAATAATCTCTTCATCTCCCCAAATCCCCAACGTTCTGTTCCACTGTGCCCAATTAAGATTGTTCGCTTCCCCGAAATACGCATCCTGTCGCGAAGCAGAGGCATCGTGGTCCACAATTAGGGGATAATGTCGTGCTGCCATATCCGAGAGGTGGACTGTAGATGCATTTCCTGTGGTCGAAGTTAATATTGAGGGGATGCCTATGACTTCAACTGCAGCTGGAACCATGGCAAATCCGAGATTGGCGGCATCTTTGAACATCTGAAGATCGATGTTGCGACCATCGCGAGGAAGCACTCCATGATTTGCGAGGACGTTGAGGGCGGGGCAGGGGGAACGAAGATCTGTTGCTTTGGGAGGTATGAATGGATAATTGGCTTCTGTAAGAGCGAGAACACCTGTATTATGATTGGTACCTGAGGGAGAGTCTGATTGTGGTGTCTGGGAGATTTCGCTTAGGGATGGGTAGGTGGTTGTAGGTATCCCGTTTGTGAGAGTTGCCACGAAGACGATGGTTAAGATGGTGAAATGAGAGATGGTGGTATACATTATGCCTTGAAAGGTGTATACGAAGGACTGAGTAACGAATGAACAGAGGCGAAGAAAATGTACAGTACTGTTACTGAAGTGTTTTTATGATGCTATACTGGGTACATCTCCTAAATAGGCGGATTTCGACGATTTCTAATATAACTAACCTAAGTGGACGTTATCCTCTGGTTGCACCATGCTTCGTCCTAGACTCCCAGGCGAATTAATCGTAACTATTCCCGGGGGTTTTACCCTGCTCTCCACTAAAGCCACCCTTGGAAAGTTACAATTATTTCGCCTGGGACGTACTTTAGGGTTTTAATTTCCTCTTTGAGCCATAATTTCCGAAAACAAGCTTTTTTCCCAAAGCTTATCTACTTTATATATGAACACAAAAAACAAAAAAGCTTTACCCAGATCTAAGTAGTGGGACACTACCTACCTAGGCATACTATAACGGCTCGGTCTGACTTGCTCTGTACTACTGAGGTAGTACTAACATTGAAGTAAGCATAACTGCTCAGACTTAAAGCATATACTTTAAAGCTAAAATTCCAAACGTATATAGAATACAGCTATATGGCTACTCTAGATTCTGCTTCTGCGATTGCGCAGGAAAATTCTTCCTCCATACATCGGGGTAGATATGGAAGGAGATTAAATAAATGACTCCGACTTGATTATATGAATCGCCTCCGGTCGATCCTGCCGCGATTTTAATCGTCTTTAGCCCTGTACACTACTTCCATACCTTGTTTTGTCTCTGGCCGTGGGTGAAGTCTTGAAAAGTCTGACTCGAAGGTCTGCACTCACGGAGTGATCGACCGGAGGCCATTAAAGTCGTATAGTCCTCGGAGTCCCCTCTTACTTTGAAGTAAGTCGTATAATCCAGTACAAGTACAAGGAACTAGGTCTTTGAATTTTACCCCACCTGCAAACCTGGAAGTTGCTACAATTAATTGCGCAGATGCTTGTGTCTAGGATAGGCCTGATTGGATCGCTTCTTATATGAAAGTTCGCTTCCTTAATGGTCTAGCCTCTCTTCTGTCATATCTGTTTTACTACTTTGTATAATAATCTTCGTATTTCTTTTGTACCTTTCCTTACTTTCGTACTCCGCCCTATCTAACAACAGAATCTCGCTAATTCACCTCCCTACCTCCCTTAAAGACACCACGACATCTAATCCCGCTTCCCACCCTAATATCGGTTACCAACCAATCCCAATCCCCCTCACTCTCCCAAAACCCACAAATCCCCTAAAAAGCTGACAATAAATGCCACCATAACCATCTTTCCCACCAAAAACCCAAAAAGTTCACACCTTGTCCGACCTTCACCTTTAAAAAGCGCAGGAGAATAACGTTGGTTAACAGGTTCCGTGGTGGGACGGATCGCTTACTGTACAGTGCTGTCGATAAATTGATTGGTTTGTGTGTTGTTTGTTTGCTTGTGTATTGTTTGTCAGTTAACAGTCTAACCAGAGACGCCAGTCCTGTCTGCAGAGAGGCAGAGAATGAAATGAAAATGGCTTTTTGTTTAGAGGGTGATAGCAACATAGTGCTTTTGCCTACCTGGTCAATATAGATATAACGAGCTTCAACTACTTCTCAATTTTGAAGCCCTCCTAGAGGTTAACGGTCACAACAAAAACGGAGGGGAAGCGTGTAAAGGGTCTGGACAGCCTGTGTTCCACCCCTTGTATACGACGACTTGTTACAGAAAGGGTTTAAACCCACAATATGGCCTTCTAAGCCAAGTGGTCCTACTCATGTGAATTTATATCAGAAAATGACAAAGAGGGCGGGGGGACCTGAGCTACTCAGACCTTATACGAGTAATGGGCGTATACTCCGTATGTCTAGCCGCATTATACGAAATACGAAGAAACACATTTAGCGAGGCCATTCGCGGAATATCACCCTTTTCTAGGGTCGTTTACTAGATTCCCATTAACCCGTTTTGGAAGGAGGCCATTCAATGGAAGTCCCGAGCGTATTTATTTCGTAATCGGTGGGATCTAGGGTAAAGCTTGTATAGATTCTGGTGACCGAAAGATTTGATCGTGTGCCGACTTAGCAAATTGCTTGATAATGAAGATGATTTGGTAACGATATGTTGAAGCTTTTGTTCTTGGCCTCCTGACTTGATCTGATTACACGATAACAGTCCATCCAAGGTGGCAGGCTATGTTTTAGTTAGCGTGGACAATGATGTATAGTAAATGAGCTGCGGGAAAGCCGATTTTTTACCACCAAACTCCTTTGAATGGGACATGTTTTCGGACGAGTGCTTTGGCATATAAATTATAAGCCCACCAAATTGGACAATGGAAATATGTGTACTCTGACACCTCAGGATATGTTTAGAAGAGAATTAGGTATTTGGGAACAAGACGTCTCGTAGAATATGCATTTTCCCTGATAATTGGATTGAACCACAATTCGGGACTTGATGACTACATCCAGCCAAGAAATATTTATTCAATGGTCTTTGTACTCGGGTACAATCGCCAAATTAATATTGCAAGCACGTTATAGGAAAACGCTTTCATGAAACGCCTTCCGCCTTCGTAAAATGTATGAACCGAAATTTGTCATCTTGACCCTGTAGCAACGCCAATAGTGAAGCCTCCCGAATCCAGCTTCTCATTCAAACACACAATACTCATCTCATAAACTCTTGCAACATCCATCTCCAATTGCTCATTTGGCTCAGGAAATCTTTTGTTTCCTTCGGCATCAGTTTCGCTTTCCATAACCACATCATCTTCATTTTCAGGATGTGGCTGTTCCGGTGGTTTGGTCATATGTTCCACGATTAGGATTCTAGTGGCTTCAACTAGACTTTTGCAACGGACCATATCTGTTTTCGTCATACCCGCGCTTCTTCCTCCCTCAAATCCGGGTAAAAGATCGCCCGTCAGGCTGTCTTCTCCTTTCATGAGACTAGAAAAGGCGTGATCTAGTTTTTTGAGAAGTTTGAATGTTGCTGGGGGCGCAGGGTCGAATGCCGTGATGTATTCGGTGACTTTTAATGCAACATTTAGAAGATATGGGATTTGTAAACTCGCTCATTCTTTGTCAGTTTGAGATTATGAAGAGTGAGTGGGGTAATCATACGAGTTCCTGATATCCATAATACATCTACTACTGAGCTTAGATCTCGTGCTACTTCACTCATACTTGTGTATCCGACCAATTCATCACCTTCCGGTGGTAGAAACTTCTTTGCGTAGCGTCGTGCGATTTTCATTAATACATTGTCGATATACCTTCGCGTGGCGTCTTCTTTTTCAGAACCCGGTCTCAATGGTCGAGCTCTTGGATGAGGGAGGGATGATGTGGATGTGGTGGAGATGTTGCTTGGAGCAGGGGAGGGGAGGGAATGGAGGAAGCCTCCTGGTTGGATCGAGGTACCGTCTTCCATTTTGATGACTGGTGTACTGCGATTTCACTCAGGCTTCGGATGGTCATTCAGAATAATTGAGATGATTCTAGGATGAGAGGTACAAAGGCGGGTGAGAGCTGATTTGGGGGCTGATCTCGTGATCATTATCGCATCGCCCAGGCCGGGTCGGGCTCACCTATCGCGTCTCCGCAGCTCGTCGCAAAAAGTTGACCCTGAAAGTAAATAGCAACACCACCGGCAAACCAACTAATGAATCCCACTTTGCGATACCCGCTTGAATAATTAGAACTGAATATCAACTCTAGTTCATTTCAGAGAGGGTTCAAACCTCAGCTTTTATTGAGCCAATAAGGCTACGAAACAATGTCCAGCCTTGATGATCTATTCAAGGTACATAACTCTCCATTTTGCTCAATTCAAACTAACAATGCCTCGCAGAAGCCCGCACTTCCCAGCAACAAGAGAAAGCTAGAAACAGCTCGAGATCCAAGTTCGAACCCCCTCTTAATTTCCAAATTCATACAATGCTGACAGCTAGCAGATGAAATTTACAAGGCAGCAAAGGTAGGCTCAAACGGCCTCGCAAAGAGCAATGGAAAGGCTACAGAAGTCGCAGAAGAGGATGATGACGATATGGAAGCTGGACCCTCTATGCCACCGGATGACGAAGATTACGGACCTGATATTCCCGACGACGACGAAGGTCGATTCTTTGGAGGGGGCGTAACACAAGAAGAGAATGAAGTTTTGGATTATATGGATGGACAAGAGTCTGCAGAAATTGCACCGGAGAAGATTGACTCGGCATGGCTGCGGAAACTGGCTCTCAACTTCGAGAAGAAGATCACAAAGAATGCGGAATTGAGGGCAAAATTCGAGAATGAGCCGGCGAAGTTTATGGGGAGTGAAGCGGATTTGGACGCTGATATCAAAGCTTTGAGTATCTTATCGGAACATCCAGAATTATACGCCGAGTTCGCAAAATTGGGATGTGTAGGAAGTTTGGTGGGGTTGTTGGCGCACGAGAATACGGATATTGCCATCGATGCTGTGGAAATCATAAGTGAACTCACGGATGAAGATGTGGAGGCAGAGCAGGAGCAATGGAAGGCAATCACTGATGCCATGGTGGAATCTGATTTATTGGACCTCATAATTTCAAATTTCTCGAGATTTGACGAAAGTATTGAATCGGATAGAAGTGGTGTTTACCATGCGCTCTCCGTCCTCGAAAATCTCGCATCACAACAATCTCTCGCCGAGAAGATTGGACAAGATACTACAGTTTTAAAATGGCTTCTGGGAAGAATACAAAAGAAAGAAAGCCCAGTCACCCAAAATAAGCAATACGCCGCAGAAGTTCTCGCCATCCTTCTACAATCCTCATCAATCAATCGAACGAAACTCTGCGAGCTCGACGGAGTCGACACCCTCCTTCAAATCCTCGCCGCATACAGAAAACGAGATCCAGCAAAAGGAACCGAAGAGGAAGAATTCGTAGAAAACGTATTCGACGCATTAACATGTTGCGTCGATGAACCCTCCGGAAAATCCAAATTTCTCGAAGCCGAAGGCACAGAACTGTGCCTCATTATGATCCGCGAAGGCAAAATGAGCAAACCCAGAGCCCTTCGACTCATTGACCACGCTCTGAATGGAACCTCGGGAGCCGAAGCCTGCGAAAAACTCGTTGATGCTGCAGGTTTGAAGGTGATATTCAGCATGTTCATGAAGAAATCTCTTGATGCCCAAACTATTGAGCATCTTCTCGGGATTTTCAGCTCTCTGCTTCGTCATTTACCTGCCAATTCTGCCTCTCGGATACGAACTCTAGCGAAGTTTGTAGAGAAGGATTATGAGAAGATTGTAAAACTAATCAAGATTAGGCGCGATTTTGCCGCTAGGGTTGCGGTGGTGGATGGGGAAATTAATGATGAATCAAAAGGCATGGATGCTGAGGAGAGGGAGGAGATGGCTGACGAGTCGTTGGGGAGGAGATTGGATGCTGGATTATTTTGTTTGCAGAGTGTGGATGTTGTCCTTAGTTGGTTAGTAGCAGAGGACGGGGGTGCAGAGAAGAAGGTTAGAGAGTTGCTGGCTGAGAGGGATGAGGGCTTAGAGCTGCTGAAGAGCACGATAATGGGTATGTTTAACGATATCCCCCCCTTTTCTTCATTGAGACAAAATTGCTGACGGTGGGGATTTACAGAGCAACTTAATACGATAACAGGCGATTCAGAAGAAGAAACTCTGATCAAGGACATGCTAAGCACATTGGCACAATTTCTAACATAATAGGGGTCCCTACGGATATGTAATAAAAGAACCTTTCAAATTCTCATACTTCCATATCGATTCTACGGCATGGCGGTGAGTTCTCCATCGTTCATGAACTGCCCAGTCAACGATCAGATAGCCAAAGTATGGTGCTGAATTTAAGACCCTGAAACTCTTACACCACGCATCTCATGATCTCAAACAATCATCAGATTCAACATTTTGGGCTTACACAATTGTCATCTTATACTCAATACCAAGGAAACTGGCACGTTTAGTAGACCACTTGTCACCGTTTCCAATCTATACGTCATTTTAAGCAAGTGATCGCATGACAATAGAATGCTGACCAGCTGCTGCCTTCTACCGATCTTGCTTACATCTTCCGTACAGTAACGAAACCCGAGTCCCGAGGGTCCTTTTGTCGTGTACTTTTGTGATTCAGATCCGATATCCGATCTCCAATCACCAGGTTAGAAAGTGACATGGAAGGGCGTGCGCCTTGTGGAGGTTACTAGCCGTACGGAAGTGGAAGGATGGAGTAGATGAAAGGATGAGGAGAAGCGGATTGATGCTTGAGACTAGGGAAATCTGCATGCTAATACTAGTCTCGGTATGTATACCAAAGGGTAGAAAGTGATGCAGCGTTACATGTAACATGCCGAGTTCTCAGGAAGAGACCTGGTTAAATGCCGATGTTGTTACATAGGTGCAGGCCTCTTCAGCCATGGAGAAATAGAAGTTTTGTGACAGTATGGGATTTGGGGTCCGAAGAATGAGGCTGTGAATTTCAGATTGGGGGCGGAATTGAGCAGGTTTAAATGCGTTTAGATGGTCTTGATGCATGAGAATTTTGATGTGCTTGCTAGCTTAGAGTTAAGTCTCATTTCCCAATAGACTGGATATCGAAGAGGACGTGGTGTATGAAGATAGATGAAGTGGGAATAAACTAGCACAGCAAACGAAACGAGGCAACCGCGCTTAGTGGGGAATTATAGAGTGGGAGTAAGGCGGACAAGACAGCCATGGGTGGATGTGAGGCTCGGCTGAGAATAGTGGAGTATTTCCTAATTAGGAAAAAGAAGAGAATGATACCCGCTTACAGTATCTCACATTCTCTTCTTCGGTCGCCGAGTCTTGAGATATCTTTGTTTTATGCATGTTGTAAATCTTTTCCAGGAAATAACGGCGGGAAATAAGGCTAAGTACTTTAGAAGCTGAACTAGAAATGTCTATTGCGATGTATCATACTTGGAGTTCATTTCAATTACTCTATAAGATGCTTGGATGCATCTATTGCAAGTAACGAAATAAATCGCGAGAACATTTCCACGCACCACACCCATTCTCTCCTCTCACCTAACCCTGGATTAAGAAGTTCGGTATATACTGTATATGAAATGTACATGCAGAGAAGTCGACACAACATATAAGGCGCCAGTTCCAAGCTTCACCTTCTGCAAGCCACTATTAAGTCCATCGGCTCATCATCCCATCCCTATATCGCACCACAAGAAAAGCCGAGGTTCCCCTTCATAACCATAAATAAGAAATCCAGTTCCCGTATTCAACCTGATGGTACACCACACGTTCGCAATACGCTTGGGAAAGCGCCGATGACAAGCCATAAAATTGTGACCCCGCGGCCTATCGAGAGCGAAGTAATAAACCGACCAGAAATGGTGTCTGTGTTTCCTTAAGAGCCCCGTACAGTTCTTGTACGGCTGGTAATAAAGGTTTTGCTATTTTTTTGTAGAGATATAATTGTTTTTGGCTGTTTTGGGGGGTGGGTGCTCTTTTGGGAATAGACTAGCTAGTCCTGTTGCTTGGCATCGCGTACACAAACGACAACACGATACTCGTATGAGTACACATCACATCTAAACACCCCTACTATTCCCATCCCATCCAAGGGAAAAACTCCCACCTTCCTAACTGAAGACTCTCCCTCAAAAACCACGCAACAAACCAGTAAAATCAGAACACCTACGACTCAAGCCAACCCACCACCTCTGGCCCCAATAAACCTCTCCATATATTCACAATCCCACACACACCTGCATGAAAACAAAACCCATGTCCACACAAGCCGGGCGTACCTGCACATGCAGTGAGATGTTCCACACACACTCCATCCGGCCACACAACCAACCACCTGCACTCTCATACAAGCGAAGACCGTAAGGCAGATTTTTGCCCTCTCTGTACTCCGTATTTATATTCGTATGTAGGATAGCGCTATTTCCATGGCTGGACTTAGGATAATGCGGGGTTTGGTGACGTGACCTGCATTATAAGGACGGGCCAAGGATACACTACATGTCTTGCTATTTTGGGGACCGTAAGAAAATATGCGAGGAAGAAGTGTAGTCCCCCCCTCTTTTCTTCACCGAGAGATGAAAGATGAGGCTATCACTTTTTTGACTTTGGAGATATTCTATCAATTGGTTATTACATGCATACCCAACCAAGTACAAAATCCCAAAAAGCGTTGCATCCGGAGACTTTTTCAAGCCCCCCCCTCCCAACCCATTGCAGTATCTCAAACAAGGAAATAATGATACATTATTGCTTGCATATACAGTAGTATCCAAGGCATGGATTTCCTGATTACGCAATCCTTATGAACAACCAACTCAACACAACCAAGCACTGTTGAAGCCTTGAAACCCAGAAGATTGTTAAATGCAAGGGAGAATCAAAGCAGTATTAAAAAGGACCCATGCTAGCCTTGTTATCAAGGACCAAAAAATGGGAATGCAATGAGCATGGAACAACAAAACACAATGCCACCCAGGAAAGACAATAGAAGAAGACACTAAATGAAAGCCCACGTATATACTATACCCAACCCATCCAGTATCCACTCAACCAATTAATCCACCAATCCATCCTTCTGAGCCCTCCCAAAGTTATAACCCAAATTAGTAAGTGCCAAATACATAGCCGGTACCCTCCTGATCAACTTTCCCATACGCCCTGCTTTGGTGAATGCACTCTTCGTATCGCCTGCTGCATGTCCACCCAGAACACAATCCTGTGCATCTCCATCTGCATCTTGAGATCCAAAGCCCGAAGCAGTCCCGCAATTGAAATGGGGAGGACCGGAAAACTGCACCGCGGTACCAGCATGCACAACCTCCCTCCCCTTCCCCTTCCTCTCAATCCCCACCGTCCTCCCTTTCTCATAGGGGTCCACGTATTTGTTTGGCACAAGGTCAGAATATTGCCCCGTCTCACACATTGAGACTCCTCCCGTAGCCCTCCCATCAATATGAGGACCCTCTCCAACGCCCTTCGTCTTCTTATCCACCCGTCCCCACCTCCTCAGTCCCTTAAGCCTCATCCCCGCATCGAACCCCACAAAGATCAACGCCTGAGGCTTGCCCTTCTCCCCAGTGACATAGACGAGACTCCTCTCATCACACGTTCCCTGGACGTTGCCGAGGAAAGTGGGTGGATTGAGTAACGTGTAAAGCTCATCGAGCTGTGCCTCGGTGATGGTCTCCTCGACTCGGGGCCAGAAGGAGATTCCTTTGTCGCGGTAGAGTTGGTTGATAGTTTCATTGAGGTTGCTGGAGGGTTCACAGAGGAAGCCTTCGCTGTTTCGAAGAGGGGGCTTTAGTTTTCTAGAGCCTGCACGCAGACGAACTCGTTGTGTGCTGTTCCAATCTGTGGGGAGTGGGTCATCCACGAGGTCTAGATACGTGTTGCTACTTTTTGAGTATGTGCGGACACATGTCTTTGCGATGGTAAATGTTGGACGGGCTGCGCCGTCGTCGCCTGGATGCGTGCAGTGGGGGTTGCGCGGAGGTGCTTCGAGGTAGTGAGGCTGATTTTCTTTTTGTCGAAGAAGTAGTAGTTGGGAATTGGGGAAACCAGTGTTGTCGAAAAGTGTCGTATATGAGGGTGCCGTAGTTGAACTTGAGGATGTAGCTTTGGAAGTAGATGTTGATGCTGAGAATACGGATGATGGATGTGGCGAGCTTTGATTGCCTACATCAGATTGTGAGCGGAGTATAGCTTCTTCAATAGCATCTGCGTCCTCGTCTTGAAATTCGTCCCCAGATTCCTCTTCATACTGTTCCTGTTTGTCTTTAGGAAAGATGATATCCGTGGTATAGTAATTTCGTTGACTCTTGCTCGATCCTTGGTACCATTCTTTTCGAGCTTCGACAATTTTCAGCTTACCAGTACTCTCATCGACGTCCAATTGCATAGACATCCATCTCTCATCTATGGGACCTTCTTGGTGTTGTCTTCGCCACATATCTTCATCATTTGTCTTTTCGAGTAAGTCCCTGCAAGGTGAGTTGAGCGGAAATCGATAACCATGGTAAAACGATGTCCAATCGATTTCCTCGCACTCAAATGAGGTCTGATTGGAGATAGCGTAGAATGAGTCACCATGTATTTCGAAGCACACTGATGATCCGACATCATGACCTGCCATTTCCGACAGAGGAATCTTCTCATCAAACCATTTCCTATTCTGAAAGTCGTATCCGTGGATCATCCATTCTTTGTGACCATCAGCATCGATCTCCGAATGGGTCCCATAGTACAAAAAGTCTTGATTATGTCGCACAAACAGCTTTTCAACAGAGTCCAACCTTTCTGGTGGAATCAAGATATGTCCATCCTCCAAACTGAAGACAATGAGCCATGCTGGTAGGTCCGGACCTAGGGACTTGTAGATGCATGAAACGATCTGATCCGAATAGTACAGAATCTGGAATAGTCCCTTGCTGTTTGCATGAATATCCGAAACCGCATTGGTAAGAAGGCCAGAGATGCTGACAACAGTCTCCACGTTATCCGAACGGTGCAGGTCTAAGACTCTTACTTCGTCATCCAAGCTGTAACAAAGAACCCCCTTGCAATACAGATAATCGTCGCAGAACCCAAGGGTTGCCACCGTATACGGAGAGACCGAAGCAAACGCCTCCCGTCTCTTGGCCACCAAACGTAATGCTTTTGCATATTTACAACGGCGGTCTTTTGCCTCCATGGCTTCGGGGGAGAAGGGTATCTTATTCTGGTAAGCTTGTCAGCATCGTATAACCTTATGAGGGAGCCAGGGAAAATGTCACGATCACCGGATCCCACTCACAAGAATAATTGATTTTGCCAGACTTTCATCGGTTATGAAAAACGTGAAGCTTTTACATGTCAAGCCCAGACTGAATACATCATCGAAATCGATGTGCCCAACAATGTTTGATAACACTTCGTACGGCAGAGTAATCAAATTCAACATTTGTGCTCCTTCCAAGGACCGAAACTATATATTTTAAATTAGCAAAGGTATCTTGAAAATACTGGCAGTGGAATAAAAAAATAAAAAAAACTCAAAACAAAATAGTAGTAAGAGATCAGGATATATGATACTGACCTGCACACTTCTCACAGAAACTAGACAGGTTCATTGGTACAAAAGATACTATGGATGATTGTGCGAAAGTGAGTATAGTATGCATCTCGTTGTAATGTCCCCGGAAACGAGCAGTTATATGAAGGGTAGATTAAATTGAGGCTCAAAAAGAATGGAGCATTGGGACACCGGTCTTACTAAACCTAAACGGTCTTCTAATCAGTTTGAATTTTAAAACGAGGCTGGCGAACAAAAATCCAAGCCTACCGAACTTTGAATATCGTAACTACAACTGGCTATATTCACCTGGTGTGACTAGTGCTCGAAACCATTTTCAACGTGTCGGGTCATACACAAGTCCAGCTGCCCATCTTTTTCTGCCTTAAAAGAAAGATTGGCTGATGACAACCTGACCGAATATTGCGGCTCTGCAGTCTGCGAGCCATTTTTGTGGAACTATGAAAAATGAGGGTGGGGTGTTGAAAGCAGATAATTTCCAGGATGGACTCCAACATTATGAGGCTGAATGTGGAGATCAGTTAATGAAATCACCAGGAATGAATGCACTGCCCCTAGCATTACATATGAGGCCACCGAGGCAACCAACGGACATATGTTGTGTCGGCTAATTGTCAAAACCGGCTATCGGTGCCCTGTTAGGCCAGAACTCAAGAGTTACTGTAAAGAGCCGCATGTGCGTAAAAATATGTGACAGATCATTTTCATGTACCTATGGAAGTCTTTCTTTCGGCTACCTAGGTAGTACTTCTGATAAATCATGTGATTAGTTATCCAAGGATCACTTTTCGTCCAATTAAACAAGGCCAAGGCCTGGTTGTCATCTCGCGGCTCTGCTCCTATGTTTTGGCGACGCTACCATCTGATAAGGGATCTGGCGATGAATTCGAGACGGCTTCTGCGGAATGAAGTGAGTCTGGGAAACGAACACTAGACAGAAGGATATCGGCATCGCCTTTTTGCTTTCCGGCCCGTCTTTTGCAATGCAGATCTCGGGCCGCGTGTTGAGTATAGATCCCGTTTGGATGTAACCATTGGAATAGAGTATCATTGTAGACGCCATGGAGGGATAAATAAATTGGAATAGGGAAAGTCCATCAATACCCCTCATTGCAATATGGATGCTGTTCTAGATCCAGAGTGCTTATCGGACGTGTTGAGAGCTTTAGCGAGAGGTTAAAAGACTTTGTAAAGAAAGGAAGGGACGAAGAAATCATGAGGCTGAAGATCTGGCATGAGGGAAATTGCCATGTAGGACATCTGTCTCCCTGCCACGTTGGATCTGAGCCTCAACCAACGAGAGCTTGAATGCAATTCTCCTCTTTATTCGTACTCAAACGGAGCTCGTATCAATGTCAAGCCCAAATGCATCTGTTGTGCGTATGCTATATCGACACCTGACAACTCGCAAGAATAATTTTGAAAATGGTTGCAACCTTCTTGATGTCTGGGAGTGGGTAAAATATTTTTGTCGAACCTGATTGTTTGGAAAGTATACATAGTCGCAGCCTCAAGATATCTGATAGCCAAAGAGAGTCCAGGGCGTTGTTGGTAAGGTGTTGGACAAGCTGCAATGAAACATCGAGTTCATTTCACTGAACCGGGTCTCAAGATTTATAGCTGTTTGTTGTTCCAGGAACACATTTACCAACATATAGAAGAATTGGTATAGATAGCCGTGGCTGTGCGGGGAAGATGATGAACCAGAGATGTACGGTGTTGGGCAAGCTGAAAGATATAGGGTTCATTTTCTCGAACCGGGTTTTCAGTATATATGGCCGTCCAAACCGTGCATTAAAAGGGCGGGGAAGGTATTCAGGTTAGTCCGTATGTACGGTTGCATTGCTTCACGGTTGAATTGGGCGGTCGGAGTACTTGGATCCGGGATTGGTCAATGTGGTGCAGAATCAAGCAGCATCTTGACATTCTGCAGGACGCCCACTTTCACAAGGCTGCAGCAGAGAGTTTGCCTCATTCGATATGTACTCGGTTTCGTTTTAGTCTTATTCGAATTGCCCTCTCGGACCACTTGTAGGTAGATACTAATTTATTATATGCCAGGGTGGTACCAGGGTGCTGTACAGGGTGTGGTACAGGGTATTCGGTATTTTATAGTTAAATCGTACTCCTACTAAATTATTTCGACTTTTACTTCTTCTTTAACCCCTTTTAAACATATTATTAGTTTAACTCTAATAGAGAGTCTAGACAAAGTGTTAATATAAATAGAATAGTATTATATTCGACTATTAGATATATATACCGAGTAAAGGTTATAGGTACTCGTTATTATATAGTAGTACTAAGGCGCTAGCGCCCCTACTAGCCCTAAGGCTAGCTTATACGTACTATAGCTTATACTAAGTATTTACTTAATATTTATATAGCGATACTAGATTTACTCTTAAAAAGAGAAGTAAATACTTAGTACTAAAATAACTAATTAACTAAACTAAATCTATTCTATTTTATATCTCTTATCTAATTAGAATCCTTAATTCCTTACTTATTAATCCGAATTATTATTAGATTTATTATCCTTACTATTACGTTTATTCTACTCCTTAATTATAATATTAATCTTATTTAAATTAATTAATTTTATAAGCGCCTAGTAGAGCTTTAATTTTATTATAGTATTAGTAGAATTTAAATCTCTCGTTATTTATATACTTATTATAAAGCTATAACGTTAATTATAAGACGCTTCTCCTTAGTAGTACTAAGTTTTATTAGGTATTTATAAATTAACTTTAAATCTATATAAATAGTAAGCTTAAAATATTATCTAAGAATAGTCTTAATTATTAATTTAATTACTCTAGTAGTATTAAAACCTCCGCTTAAAGCGTATAACTTAGAAGTAAGTATACTTCTAGTAATTCGTCTATACTTTATAGAACTTTAGTATAAAATATTAGCGTTATTATCCTTATTTACTAGATATAAAACCTATTTAATCTATAAACTTAAGTTTATTAGGTTTATAAAAGAGGCGTTAATAAATAGTACTAGCTTAAGCGAATCCTTATCTAAAGGAATATATTTAAGTTCTTAGTTTAAATTATTAATTAACTACTAGAGTCTCTTATTTAATATATTAATATTCTACCCCTTAGGAATTATTATTTATACTACGATATTTAAATTAAACGTAGCTTTAGGTTAATATACTATTACTATATATATACCTAGAGCTTATTAAGCGATATATTAGTCTTTTATACTATAATCTTTATATATAAGTCCCTAAGAACCTATTAAATCGCTCTTTTTATTACTAACTAATTATACTCGCTTACTATAATTATAAGTAATTATAATTAACTTATTAGTATTAAGAGTAATCTTTATACTATTAAACTTTAGTAGTTTATTAATACTTAACTCCCTAATTAGCTTAGATTCAAATACTACGGATTTAGTCTTTTCCTTATCTATAAATACTATATTACTAAGGAGTAAAGTATTATTAGTTTAAAGTTTTAAAACCCTTTATAAATCTCCTTTATATAATACTCCCTTTTCTCTTTTATTAATATATAAGAGATAGGAGTTATATATAGATTACTTTATATTAAGCTTTTCTATATAGTACTTAAGATATATATTATACTAATAGTTTCCTAATTCTAGAATACTATATAATAGCTTAATAATCTTAAAGTATAGGTTCTTTTACTTTAGAATACTCTTTAGTTCTTATATAAAGAATAGGCGGTTAAGCTTTATAATAAACTAAGTATATACCTAAACTATATTATATAACTAAAGCTTAACTTAAGAGCCTATAGTTATAATAAGTATAACTATAACTTATATACTAATATAATAAATTATTAGTAATTATCTTAGGACTAACTTCTTTCTATTATTATTAAAAGCCTTTACTATAAGTTAAGACTTCTTAAACGCCTCCGAAGTACCCTTGTTTTTAGTAGTATTAATAAATTGAGAACTAAAGATATAAGTATCTTATAAAAGCTAATTAAAGGTTATAACTTTTAAATACTCTATTATTAGTTAATCTATTTATCTTAATCTATCTTAAGTTATTAAATACTAGATAAACTTTCTTATCTTATATAAAGAATATAAAGTATTCGGTATTTTCGTCCTTTAAATATACCTTTATATAATAAATAATTATAGCTTTTCGTAGTCTTCTATAGCTATACTTTTATAGTAGTAAGTCTCCCTTTAGCTAATCCGAGTTATTATTAGATATATTATCTTTAGGATATTCTATAATATTACTAGGCTTAATAGAAGGATTAATAAGTTTAGTAACTTCTTAGTTTATATATCTAGGTTTAATAACTATAGATTAAAACTTAATAGGCTTATTATTAATCTTAATAATTATATCTTTATTATCTTATTCTTATAAAATATATAGTTCTTACTATAATAGACGTGCTTCTAGATAGTCGGAATAACAATACTCTATTCTTAGGACAATAGATAAGGAGAGAAGGAGAGCTCGAGAGAGCTAGGAACTAAATATAGGTTGTACACTCTAGCGCCTCGCTAAGCGAACATGTAACATCTAGCCCTCGTAACTATAACCGTTATACTTACTACTTCTTATTCTTATACTATACCTAAATCTTTAAACTAAGAGGTAAATCCTTAACTATATTCGTAGATCTATTTCTAGTATTAAGTACCTCTTTAACTTATTATTTTACCTTAATCTTATATACCTTTATTATTACCTTTATAAGTATAGCGGATCGCTAAGTAACTATAGTTAATAGTATCTTATAGTCTACTATCTTTAGATATACCCTAAAAACTAGTAGAGTTAGTATAATTCTATTAGGTCTAACGGTATCGTTTAAGGCTTTTACTACTATTTATAGTATAATATTCCTAAGTAAATCTAGGATCTCCTTAATTAAAATATTATAGACGTATTAAAGTAGGCTATAATACTATTTAATTAGTCTAATTAAATTATATACTTTTATAAGAATAGCTTTAACTTTAATACTAAGAGTATTTATATATAAGGTAAAATTCTTAGAAATAAAGTTCTTACCTATATTAGTAATAAATATATCTATAGGTCCTAAGAGTATATAAATCTAATATTTACTTATTATCTCCTAGGTATGTTTTAGTAATATATTTTTTAGCTAATATATAGTATTTTATCCTATAGCTTTATTAATTATATAAAGAACTAGCTTACTTAATATAAAGAAGATATTTATATAAATAATATAATTAAAATCTTTATTCTCCTTTAAAGTAAAATAGAATCTATATAGTAATCGTCTATACTTTTAGTAATACTTATAAAACTTTATTAATTTTATAAGTATATCTAGATTAACCTTATAGCTAGCTTATTCTAGAACTTACTATAATTAAGGAATAAATAGGTAGCTAAATTACTTATAGAGTTATTATAATTTAGTTTCTATTAGTATTTTTAGGTATTACTTTATAAAGTTATATAAAGCCTATCCCTATACTATAAAAGGGTATCCTTATTAATATATAATAAGAATCTTCTTATTTTTATATATAACTATATTTTCTAAGTTATAGAACGTAGCTTTATATTTATCTAACTCCTATAAGTATAATATAAATAGTAGTTCGATTCTAAAGATATTAAAGTTAATTCGGCCTAAAGGAGTATTTATTATTATAATACCTAGTATAATAGACTTTCTAATACTAAACTAAATAGTAATTAAACTTAGTTTAAATAGTAAAGTATAAATAGTATTATATACCTTATATTAACTATATCTTATAAAGTTATATATTATAGCTCCTATATTAACTAATATACTATAAAAGTACTATAGTCTCTAGCGCTTATTTAGAGTTAGCTCCTTACTAGTTAATAATACCTTTAGTAGTTTCGTAGACTTAAACCTTATCTAGTATAGGTAAGATATATTATTTAAATAGTTAATAAGTTACTTAGTATCCCTATTATTAAGTAAATCTATAATATTATAGCTCTTTATTAATCCTGTTTATACTAGTTTATTATTATTAGATAATATCTTATTAGCTATAATAAATAAAGTCTTAGTAGCTTAATATTCGTTCTCTATCTTTTCTATACTTATAATAAAGATATAATATTATATATTATAATTAATATTCTTCTTATTATCTCCGGTATACTTTCTCTTATACCGACCTTACTACTTCTCCTTTATAGCCTTTTACTCTAACTTCGAGTAATTAGTAAACTAATAACTAACCTTTTTATAAATATAATACTTCTTATTATATAAGTTCTAAAAGTTAGCGGTAGTAGCCTTATAATATATACGATTTATATAGAGAGTTTATAGAGCCTTAGTTAAGGTTTACTTCGAACCTAGCTTTATATTAAAAGTCTTTAGTACTTTCGATAAAGAACCTAGTACCTTTAAAGTAGCTACTATATATCTCGAAGTATACGTAGCTTTAGCTTAATCTATATCCCTATAAGTAGTACTATTAATATATTCGTATTATATAATAGAAGATGGTATTATTAAAATTAGAGAGCTAATTAAAGGTAGTATATTTATAATAACTATAGAGTATTTAATATTATTATAAGTAGTATAGAGAATATTATTATAAAAATTCTCGTTACCCTAAAGTAGTCTACTTAGTTTATATTATAGCTCTTATATCTTGCTAAGTTAAATCTTAAAGTACTTTAAAGTAAACTTTCTAAGGTATTCGGATTTAATATATTCGAGAGTATACTTTTCCTACTTATTCTAAATATATCTCTTATAATTACTATCCTTAAAGTAGTCTTAGATAGCCTATACTATAATTATAAAAGTAATATATAGTTATCTAGAGAGTTATTAATAGTAATAGTTAGAAGTATCTCCTTTTAATATAATAGGAAATACTTTAAAAAAACTATTATTCTTAATATTATAACGTTCTACTATCTTATAGAATATATCTAATTTATATATAAATATATCTAAGAGTCTACTATATTTTATATCTATAGTATATATCTTTATTATTACCTAAAATACTAATCTATTTATAGACGCTACTAATATTAATAGTGTAATAGTTCTGGTTCTAGACCTGCCACGTGAGCTCTCACCGCCTAGCAGAATCCTGTATATTAGTATTATTTAGAGCTATCTTAGCTCTTTACCTTAGTATTCTAAGAATGGATTAGTTCTACTATTACACGTCGTTCTACTCCGTTACATTATACTAAGGTCTCCTTTCTTATCCTATAAAGGATTTAAAACATATTAGGCTCTTGACCTCCCTTCTATTCTAGCCTTCTATCGCCGTCTAGCTCTACGAGCCTCTTAGCCTCCTAGCCCTCTACCTCGATACAACTCTCGAATCGACATTAAGCTCAAGACCCCTCTTCTGGCATCTACGGATCCCCTTACCTTCTGGCGTCTGCGGACCCCCTCTTCTAGTATCTACGGATCCCCTCACCTTCTAGCGTCTACGGACCCCCTCTTCTAGCATCTACGGATCCCCTCACTTTCTGGCGTCTGCGGACCCCTAAACACAAGCTAATACCTTACTATTAACTAAACTCTTAACGCCTTGTTCTCTTCGCTAAGCTCTTTAAGCAAACAATCCGATAACTCTACCTTCGCGGATAGCTTTAATATACCTTCGCGACCTAGTATTCACTTAACTATAATAGACTCTAATATTGTACGCTAGGCGTATAACTTTAACTCTCTTGTCGAAAAGAAATACTAATACGCTCGCGTAATTGTGAAGGTTCGATTTCGAGTTTTATAGTGAATGGATTCGCTTGAGTGAATAGGGGTATTCGGTATTCCGTAGCTATTTAGCTAGTTCCACCGCGAGGAGTTCTCTCCTTCTCTCCTTGCGGACAATCTAATCAATACCCTACCCTGACAGTAATCGACGCCTCGATAAGACAGCTTATCTAGCTCGTTATTAGTTAATCTAAACCTCCTGCTAATAAGGAGACCCCCTACGCCCCGACGAAAGAAGCTTTTCAAGTAGACCTCCTTACTTTTGCCTATATTGTTTTCTAATAACTCTTAAAGCCTCCTCCTAATATTACAAAAGCTCTCAAAGCCTACTCTTTAATAATTAACAAAATCGTAGGAGCGCACGCTAGTTACTTAGCAGAATATATAGATTAATATTATACGAAAAACATAGAGTGTTTTAGGCAACTCGGCGTATAGCTAGTACCTAACTGTGACGACACGTACGATATGTTGCCCGTGGGCGTCCAAGGTGTAGGTTATGGAATCGTAGAACTGTCTATTCGAAGATTCTAAGCTGAGGAGAAGAGGAGAGCTCGAGAGAGCTCGAGTTTAAGTACATGGTGTGGGTCGCTGAGCGACGCCACGTGATACAAGTGGCACGTGATGGTCAGGACCGTCACACTAACTACTATTATAGAGCTAGTATCTCACGGCTACCTTAGTAGAAAGATATAGGCAAGGATACTAACTTAGGTATAGATGATTATAATAGTAGATATATAGATAGACAAGTATATCTATCTCTAAAGCTTCAGAGCTCGGGGACGAGCTCTCCTTAAAGGGGGGGGTAATATAACAGTTCTAGTTCTAGACCTACCACGTGAGCTCTCACCGCCTAGTAGAATCCTGTATATTAGTATCGTTTAGAGCTATCTTAGCTCTTTACCTTAGTATTCTAAGAACAGATTAGTTCTACTATTACACGTCGTTCTGCTCCGTTATAAAGTAGGCCTAGTATTACTATAATATCTAAGTAAATATACTCGGTAGTACGAACTATCTAACTAGGCTAGTTCTATTTATATTATAGCGGTACGACTTCTATACCTTTAACTTAGTATATATTAATAATTGGAATAGTCTAATACTAAGGTTTAGCCTTTTCCTATATTATACCTTATATTTAATAATAAAGTTAAACTAATACTTATATTATTAAAGTAGAAGCTTCGAATCTAACGGTTCTATACTAAAAGAATTATCTATAAAAGACGTATTTATAAATAATAAAAGTAGTATAACTAGTAAATATTTAAAGATAAAGAGCTATTAAAAGAGCTATTAAAAGAGTTATAAAAATATATAGTAAATATATATTACTAATAACTAAATTCCTACTTTTATATCTACTTTTCTATATACTTAGAGAAATCTATAAGAAGTTCTAATAATTATAATTACTTAAGAGAAAACTAAAATATCCTAAATAAATAGAAATCTATATATACTAGTTTTCTAATCTAGTAATTATAATTACTAGATAACCCTTTTATTCTACCTCTTTTACTAGCTAAAATAATAAGTATTATTTATATTCTAATTAAGCTAAACTATTTTAAAGTACTTATAAAAGTACTCTACTTTAGCTTACTAATTATATAGAAAGGTCTATTCTTACGCGGTATAGGTTCGAGATAGCTATCGATTATTAGGGGGACCTTCCTGTAGGGCTAAATCTAGCCTTTTTTAATAACGCTAGGCTACGAAACTCTTTATTTTAGTAGGTACAGGGGCTAAAACCTACCATTCTTACTAGCTTAACACCTATCTACCCACATCTACTCTAGTACCCACCAGAGTGTAATTCGAATAAGACTAAAACGAAACCGAGTATCGATCCCGATGCTTCGATCGTCGTTTGGCCACGCTGCAAACATTCAGACGAAGAAGGTACAAGTGTCCATTACAACCAGAAGCTTAACCGCCAACTGGCGTGGTGCAGAGGTTGTGTCTCGGTCAATGAGTAAGACGGGAAGAAGAAGTTTGGTAGTCTTTCAAGTCAGGAGGGAAACACGGGGAAGACATTCAGTCAGCGCTATTCCTTTGGTGCCACTCAAAGTTAGCGGTGACCGTAGCTCCGAGCCGAGGCCGATATCCCATTACGCAATTGATGCAATTCAAAAATCCCACAAGTCAGCCAAACTCCAAAGACAAGCAGCATCTTACATCTATAAAAAGTACATGCTTGGCTTTCAAATTGCAATATAAGTATCAGTATTGAATCTTTATCTGATCTCTTGGACATGGCATCGGTGTTCTGCTCTTTGTTTTCATAGTAGTATCTCCATCTCTACCCTCCCTTGCCACAACAAGGTAGCACAGATCAACCGATATACTAGTACATTGTACCTGTACATCTGCCGTGCCTCCAACGCAAGAAATGGCCCTGATGCAACATCTCAAGAATCTTGTCTCCGACAAACGAGTAAAAACCACCTCATCCCCGCCATACCTCCTCTCCCTACGAAGCTCCAATACTTTCATCATCGGCACCATCTGTGTGGCAGTCTTCACCGATCTCTTCCTATATGGTATTATCGTACCAGTCATCCCTCGTGCACTTGAAGAAAGAGCGGGTGTGCCGCAAAAAGACGTCCAGAAATGGGTATCGATTCTATTAGCCGTCTATGGCGGTGCTCTTCTCGTCGGAAGTCCTCTCTCGGGATGGTGGGCGGATCGTTCGTCCAGTAGACGACTTCCTCTTCTACTCGGTCTATTTGCGTTGGGAGGCTCAACTGTCATGCTTTGCTTGGCTAGGACCATTGTACTCTTCATGATGGGACGGGTCTTGCAAGGGTTTGCCGCGGCGGTAGTATGGACAGTTGGCACCGCGTTGTTGGTAGATACCGTGGGACAGAATTCCATTGGAGAAGTACTAGGATGGACGAGTGTGAGCATGGCTGTTGCTATTTTGCTGGCGCCTTTGCTGGGTGGTCTCGTTTACGAAAGAGCTGGTTATTATTCCGTGTATTACATGTCTTTCTCCTTGATCGCCCTCGATATTGTTCTCCGAGTTTTTCTGGTGGAGAAGAAAATAGCACGGAAATGGACAGTCACTCAGCCAGCAGTTTCCGAATCAGCTTTGGCTGTGGGTGAGACAACAGATTCTACACAAGAAAAGGACCACGAGGTTCACGAAAATAGCCGAGTACCAGTTATCACCAACACCAACAACAGTCCTATTCCAGAAGACGAACCAATTCCACGTAGTCGGGGACTACCCCCAGTCTTCACCCTGCTGGCTTCCCGTCGACTACTGACAGCACTATGGGGCTGTATCGTACAAGGGTCCCTTATGACAGCATTTGACAGCGTTGTCCCTCTCTTCGTGATGGAGACATTTGGTGTAAGTGTAACTCCGCATCCATCCACCCCTCCGCAACCTTTCCCAATTCTTTCAGCCGCAAACACGTCAACTGCCCTCAGCTCAAAAACATGACCAAGTCACTCGAGAAAGCACCACACACTAACAAACCCACATAGTGGAACTCCACCGGCGCAGGCGTAGTCTTCCTCTGCATCACCATCCCCTCCTTCGCAAGCCCCTACATCGGCCACCTAGCCGACACCCACGGCCCACGCTGGCTCTCCGTCCTCGGTTTCCTAATCGTCATCCCATTCTGGATCCTCCTCCGGCTCGTAACCCATAACACGCTGGGCCAAAAAGCCCTCTTCTGCGTCCTCCTAACCCTCATCGGCGTCGGCCTCTGTCTCGTCATGCCCCCCCTCATGGCCGAAATAACCTACGTCGTCGAAGCCAAAGAAAAAGAGCGACCAGGCCGATTCGGTGCGACAGGCGCTTATGCGCAAGCCTATGGATTGTTCATTGCTGCGTTTGCCGCGGGCTCGCTTATCGGTCCTGTGTGGGCCGGGTATGTGAATAATGCTGCGGGATGGGGGACGATGAGTTGGTCCCTGGCGGTGTTTTCGTTTTGTGGGGCGGTGCCGTGTTTGTTCTACACGGGGGGTGATTTGTGGGCGGAGAATGCGAAGACGGGGAGGGAGAGGGCGGTTGGGAGGCCGGTTTCTATGGAGGGGGATGAAGAAGCGAGGGTTGGGTCGACTAATTAATATGAGTCGAGACTACTCTTAAGCGAGAATTCCCCCCTCAGAACCTCGAAACGAAGAGCCTAAAGAATTGGAAAAACAGAACAATATGGACTCTCCTCTGGGATGGCAAAGAAAGACCTACTTCTGCTGCTCGTTGTACAGTACATCAAAAACTTTTGCATAGATAGATACCCTTCCTTGATAAATATATATAATCTCTATTGAAAAGCGGCTTCTTCGGATGACCTTATTTACTATTCGGGGTCGCCGGTCCATTGAGAGTTTTCGAGGACTTCTCCTTACCTTTCTTCATCTAAATTACATGACAGAAGATGAGAAAAATAACGGTACCATGCCGAAATACTAGGGCTTGATTAAGAATCTTTCATCGTGACCAAGGAAACCCACACGTCCAGTGATCAATAGCAATAGAAACCAACCAAAAAGCGTATTTATCCAGCAGCCACAAAGCTATAATTTTGGAAGATCGTCGTGTTTGTTATACACACAGGTTATTTGAAAAGAAAGAACCTAGCTACTTCCTTCGCAGAAGCCTCGCACCAGCCATATCGTGCGCGGCTATCAATATGCTACAATACACAATTCATACACATGTTCCCCGAAAATCAAATCAAGACGCCCGCTTTGCCTGCTTTACCTTAAAAACAAGAAACCCATGCCAACCAAGAGCAAAAATCATCCGTCTTCGTGAGCAAAACTAATGCTGACTCCACTCGATACTGTCAAGCGCAATTCCCTCCTGTACCAACTCCCAGAGCGGACTCAATTCTCGCAAGAATGAGACTCTCTCCGTGACAGCCTTGAGAACGTAATCAATTTCTGACTCCGTTGTGAAACGACCGATTCCGAATCGGATACTGCTGTGCGCACTCTCGTCACTGCTTCCAAGAGCTCGGAGGACGTAACTAGGTTCCAATGAGGCGGATGTGCACGCACTCCCGGAAGACAAGGCGATGTCTTTCAATGCCATCAAGAGAGACTCACCCTCGACATACGCAAAGGAGACATTGACGCAACCTGGGTAGAAGGATTTTGAGTCACCATTCTGAGTTGTGTGCTCAAGGGATAGGAGACCTTTAAGGAGTCTATCGGAAAGCTTCTTGATTCGCTTTGAATCGTACTTGAAAGAGTGTCAGCTTAAGCTCATAAAAAAAGCCAAGATAACATCGGGAAATAATTGAAATCAGACAGGGTACTGTTCTCGTCAAGGAAACCTCGACTTGCAAGCAAGGAGATACACTTGGAAAGCCATGCATATGTAATGTAAATCATCATGTAAAAATAGGGGATAGAGGAAACAGGTGGGGTAAAACTTACTTCAAGCTCCTCCTTGGCAATCCGACACGCCTCACCGAAACCAACAACTAGTGCGGGTGCGAGCGTGCCACTTCTCAATCCTCTCTCTTGTCCACCTCCGCTGATGATTGGGTCAATTCTAACACGAGGTCTTCTTCGTACGTAACAGGCTCCAATTCCTTTGGGCCCATATATTTTGTGTGATGAGATGGACATTAAGTCGATATTCATCTTATTGACATCCATGGGTATCTTTCCGACGGCCTGAGCGGCATCGGTATGGAAAAAGACCTTTTTGGATCTGCAAAGTTTTCCTATCTCTTCCAACGGTTGGATAACACCAATTTCGTTGTTGACCGACATGATACTAACAATTGCAGTTTCGGGTCTGATGGCCGCTTCAAGCTCCTTCATGTCAATCAAGCCAGAATTTTGTACTGGTAGGTAAGTGACTTGGAAGCCTTCATCTTGCAGATGGCGACAACTGTCTAAAACACACTTGTGCTCCGTTTGTGTGGTGATGATATGGTTTTTCCTTCCGCCGCTTCGACCAAAAAATCTTGCGACGCCTTTCACACTCATATTGTTACTCTCTGTAGCACCGCTCGTGAAGATAATTTCCTTGGGGTCAGCTCCGATCAGACTAGCGATATGCTCGCGAGCGTCCTCGATTCCCTTATCGGTCTCCCATCCATATGCATGTGTTCTTGAATGGGGATTTCCATAGAGTCCACTGTAATATGGCAGCATGGCATCGAGCACTCGCGGGTCCAGAGGAGTCGTGGCTTGCATATCGAGATAGATCGGTCGCTGGCCCTCGTCCATGATGGTGGCTTGTTTGAGTACACCTTCACTTTTTGTCAGCGTTTGCTCTTTTCCCGGAGATAAGATGTGGACATACCCGCCATAGGACTCATCATGGCATCTGCAGTTGTGCTGGTTCCTGGGACAATCTCGTCCTGTGGACGTTTACCAGTCTCTTGAAAGAACTGCTTCTGATCAGCCCGGATGGCGGTCTCGACGCTGACCTGTGCATTATCTTTCTTGGACTCCGAGACGTAACCCCTCGTTGCGATCTTTTGGGCAGAGATGGCGGCAGCGCGATGTGTAGAAGCTCGTAGCAAACTCGCATTCGAGACAGCCGGCTTCAAGCAAAGGCGCGATGCCTGCCGCAAGGAGTTTGCAGCTATGTTGGGCATCTTGCTGGTGTTGTACGTTGGTTGTTGCACGAATCTGATAAGATCAGACTGTTGGGGGAGGAGAAATGGAAATGGGTTTTGCCTTCGTTCGGCTTCTGCGCAAAATTGAGCTAGGTCCCAAGCGACGCACGCTGATTGGTCGATTGAAAACGTGCATCATGGGATGGGGTAATGGGAAAGCGTTTGCAAGAATTTGTTTGGTAATATTAATAAGTATATGACGGGTTTCATAAGTAGTGAATTGTGGCATTTAGCAAACTCCAGAAGTACTCTGCTGAATTAGCTGATTCAAATGTGGCCTGGAATTGTAGTCAATACTGGTACACCGGAAAACTTGGAGTGGCGTTGATGCTTTCGTCATAACTTTTGAATGTGGGTGTGAGTGTGGGTGTGGGTGTACAATTAATTGACCAGTACTCGTACAATCTCACGCCGATGTCAAGATTGAGAACCGACACTCATTGCTACGGAGATATAGCGATATATCATATAAGATCGAAGTACTAATTGTAGACAATCATTCCGATATTCTGCCTCAACTGAGGTTATTCACTGTCATCCTGCTTTTGGGTGTAGTGTGGCTGAGCGGCCTTCGTCGTCATTGCTGTCCGGTGCCTCAATCCACAACGCAATAAATCGCAACAAGAGCCCAAAGCCGCAAACACTACAACCACCACCACCACTTTCCCCAGCTCAACCTCTCCACCAACGCCATACATTCACAACTCCGTAATACCACCAAAATAGTCTGAATATCCGTGCGACCATATATCTCATAACGCAGAGCATTTGCGACACCAGCACAACCCTAGTACTGTAGCACCTGGAAGCTTTGGCTCTCTCCCACATTGCCCCGCCATTCCCGGCCTGCAACCGGCATCCATCAACGCAGCGTTCTGATTAATCTCAGAGGAAGCAATGTCGTTCAAAGGCTTCCAGAAGTCCATCGTCAGAGGTAAGGGTCTTGGAGAGATTTAGGAGAAGTTCTCATCGCAGATGGGCTGACGGAAGAACAGCCCCGCAAACGTTCAAGGCAAAGTTCAACCTCGGCGAACAGACGAAAGATGCCGTCTACATCGACGCGGAACGAAGGTTCCAAGAGTTGGAATCCGAGACGAAGAAGCTACACGATGAGAGTAAAAAGTACTTCGAGGCCATCAATGGTATGCTCAACCACCAAATCGAATTCTCACAGGCGATCGCCGAAATCTACAAACCCATTTCCGGTCGTATGTCGGATCCCGATTCTGCAATTCCGGAAGGAAACCCTGAGGGTATAAGAGCATGCGAAGAATATGAGGCCATCGTGAAGGACCTGCAGGAAACTTTGGCTCCCGAGTTGGAAATGATTGAATCCAGAGTGATCCGACCTGCTGATGAGTTATTGGAGGTAGTAAAGGTAATAAGAAAGACTGCATTGAAACGACAACACAAGCAACTGGATTACGATCGGCATCGTGCCAGCCTGAAAAAGCTTCAGGACAAGAAAGACAAAAACTTGAAAGACGAAAAGGCCATGTACAAGGCAGAGAATGATGTGGAACAAGCGACTCAAGAATTCAATTACTACAATGACCTCCTGAAGGATGAATTGCCGAAGCTGTTTGCCCTGGAACGCGAGTTCATTCGCCCACTATTCCAGTCATTCTACTACATGCAACTAAACGTATTTTATACCCTGCACGAGAAGATGCAAGGCTGCGATATTGGATACTTCAACCTGACATTGGATGTGGAGGAGGCTTTCGAGGCTAAACGTGGACAAATCCAAGAAGCTGCAGAAGCCTTGTCAATTGTCAAATTCAAAACTACTGGCGGGAGACCACGGCCTGGATCCAAGCCCCTCGCTCTTGGCCCAGCAAGTAGCAGACTCGCAATTGAAGGGAAAAAGACACCCATCTCACCCATCTCACCCACGTCCTCATCCGCTCTTAGCCGAAGACCAGAATTAGAAACAACTGAGAATCCACCACCACCATATTCCAGCAACTTGTCACCCACGACACCCACAGATACGAAGTGGGGCTCGCTAGCAAAAGCAAAAGGAGCGGCGCCGCCACCACCTAAGCCCAAGCCGTCGAGACTGAGTGGTGCGCCTCCATCTGAAACTGCAACGGCGCTCTACGACTACGAAGCACAAGCTGAAGGGGATCTGAGTTTTACAACTGGGGATATAATTGAAATCGTCACGAGGACGAATAATGAAAATGAATGGTGGATAGGAAAGATCAAAGGAAAACAAGGCCAATTCCCAGGTATGTATCACCTCATTCTTGTATTGATGGAGAATAGCCTGATTAACAACTTCATAGGAAATTATGTCAAAGTAAATTAATGCATCGTTCCTCCACGTCACTCGAAGGAATATATGCGCCTAATCGCTCTTTGCGGGTTTCCCGAGCTGCTCGCTACATACGAGCCGCGTTAATAAAGCCTCATTTTGCCTCAACCTTTCTAAGCCGCGATAAAGCCGAGGTGTAGTTTGAAGGAAAGGTCTCGGATATACAGGCTCTTGATTGATGGAGGTTTCTCACATGGATAGATATCTTTTTCTACCTATCATTTTTTCCCTCTTGACCTTTGGTGTGTCGTTGGGCAGCAAGCAAGCAAAGCGATGGTGTGTTGGGTTGGGATTAAGGGGTGACGTGACATAGATAGATTCAGTAGTCATGGTCGGTAAGACAGATAGGAATATAGTATGTAATCAAAGCTCTCTTCTTATGTCTTAAGTAATGAATATTCTACGATTGAATTAGGCTAGGTTGATTCTTAAGAACTAGGATTAAGAAGCCTGCAGAACTAGACCTATGAACTAGTTTACCTTCCAAAACAAGGCATATCGCTTATGGAGTGAGTTGAGTACCGTCGAGGTAGTATTACATTGTAAGAAGGTGAATAATGGGTGGATTCCTTTTGAGAGGGACCCGGCGCGAAAGTGCTGTAAGTAAGAATACTCTACAGAAAATCAAGGACATGTAATTCTCAAGGAGTGTAAAGAAAGGCGCAATGAGATTTTTTCTATGGACTGCTACATTCTACAAGTGTATGTGCCATCGAAACTAATCCACATTCTACCTAGAGTTCATAGCTTCTTTTCATAAAATTTGAAAAGCAGCCAGCAGTGCCGTACATGTATCTTGAACGAACGAAACACTTCACAGTCTAACTGTCATCAAACAAGAATCCATCCACTTCTCCCCTCATAAACACCAACCCCTCTCCCCTCCACAAAACACAAACAGAAACAAGAAAAAAAGCTTTTCCATGTCCTTCATCCCCACTCAACACAAGCCATCCACCATCCATCCACAATCTCAAATCCCAACTACTGTAAACAATCACATCAGCTTTCATCCCCGTCTCCAATTATCCCGTCCATTCCACTTCTTTCTCGGTGTATCCTCATTCATCTCCTTCCACGCCTTCGAAAACTCTCGCTCTGCAGGTGCCTTGGCCAATGCGATCTTCTCGGTATCGGTGGACATGGTCTCCTCCTCTGCGATGCTATAATGAAGACCGCTATCCCAGCTCTTGTTAGGACTTCGTTGTTTTCGTTCTGTGATGTTGGAGTCGAGAACGCTGTCCCAGCTTTTGTTGGGGCTTCGTTGCTTTCGATCAGTGGAACTGTCATTAATACCACCGTCCCAGCTCTTGTTAGGACTTCGTTGCTTTCTCTCCGGGGCGGGGGAGATCGCTACTAGTTGCTTGCTCACAATCATCTGTCGGATCTGCTCCTCGCGTGCGTGTTCGCGCTCGATTCGCTCCTGGTCGCTACGTACGAAGGATTCGACGCGAGATTTGGTGAAAGGAGTTAGAGATCCGGCGTGAACTGGCTCTTGGACCGTGTCTTCGACTTGGGAAGCGGATTTCTTGCTAGGAGTTTGGGGTTCGGAGGGGATCGGCTCAGTGACGACGTGGTTGACTCGGACTTGGGGAAGTGAGCTGAAGGATTCCTCGGGTGTGGTTTCTTCTTCGAACTCGTCGGTTCTCTCACTTGTCGCGTCCGAGTCGCTTTGCTCAATCTCCTCGGTCTGCTTAATTTCCTCAGTGTCCTCAGCATAGTCCGTATAGTTAATTTCATGGATCTCTTCTTCATACTCGTTTTCTGACGCACATCCACAATCACCATCGCAGCCTTTCAGCCCATTCTCGCGCTCATCCTTGTCCCATCGTCGCCAGATCTCGCGTCCCCACTTACCCTTCAAGAGACCCTCTCTGTAGTAGTCGCTGTCGATGAGACATGCTTCGTCCATGCTGAAGTCGTTTTGTAGACGTTCTAGTTTCTCTCGCTTGTTCCAGAAGAGGTTGATGCCTAGGGTCAGCTGTTGGATTGCGAGTTTGGAGAAGGTGCATTCTATTTTTTTCGGTTAGCGAGGCGAAAAGAGGAAAGTGAGGACCCTAACGAGTGAAGAGGACGGGGTTTTGGTGGAAGGTGAAAAAAAAAAAAGATTCATACGCGTAGCCTCCCTAAGAAGAAAAGCAGCCTTCAACGTCTCATCCCGATGATATCTCTTCTCAAGTCCAATATCCTTCTGATTACGCAACTACACCTCACTCGTCAGTACCCCTCAACTTTAACTTCTCAATCTCACTCACATTATTCCCATAATTCGCAACCTCCTTCAAAAACCTCACACGCTCAAACACCCAAATCCGATGCGGATCCTCCGGTCCCTTCCCATCTGCAGCTTCAACCTCCGCACGATACTTCGCCGGTCCAGTACGGTACGCGTACCACTTCGCAACCTTTACATACACTTGCGCCATCGCAGCGAGCTCCTCACGTGCCTCGACGCGTCGCTCCTCGTTGAGGGTCGTGAGACGCGTTTGGAAGAAGGTCATTGCGGCGGGGATGTCGATTTGGAGGGTGATGTTGGGGGGTTGGGGGACCCGTTGGGTGCGTTGGGGTGGGATGTAGATGGTGGGTGTGGTGGGGATGGTGTTGCGGCCGGGAAGGGGGTGCATTTTGGCAGTTGGTCTTGGATGGGTTAGTTACTGGGTTAAAGGGAGTTGGGATTGAGATATGGGATGAAAGGTTCTTACGTGGCTTGGTTTGAGTTGAAATGGAAGATGAGGTTGTGTCTGGGGGGATGTGTTTACACACAAAAATGAGGACGATGTCTCGACGCGACGGAAATCAGACGGGAATATCTTTAAATTGTCAGTGATAGCTCCTCAAAACCAAGTCCATGATGACACAGTATGCTCACTTACCACTTCTAGAATTCAAAGCCGAAGACCACAACGCGAAATCGTGAGAAAAAGACGCGCGCGCGGAAATCATGTATCGTCGCGGAGACCTTCGACTTTCAATCCTCAGAGAACCCGTACGCGACCAACTACTCTCAAACGTAGTGCTGAGAGGTGGTGACAGTATAAATCCAGTTATTGTAGCTGGACAAGTTCAAAGTGTTGTGTTGTTGTTGTCTTGTGTCGAGTCTGAGGGGGCTGGCTTGTTGATAAGGGATGCTAAGCGAGATTTAGTGTCCATCGAGTCATCGAAGTTTCTGGACAGATCGGGAGTCTTTCATTGGCCAGTATAGGCTCGGTTAATGTGAAAGAGATACGGGATCAAGACGCGTAAGCTTGGTTTGATAAGGATATGAAGATATCCAGACGTGGAGTTAAGAGAACTGATCATTGTTGAAAGGCAACGGCATAGCAGCGGATGTTGAGACTTCGGTCTCTTCTTAGTTGTTGTTATCGTACTACTTAGAAGAATGCGATTCAAATTTCAAGAAAGAATGATATGATTTAAGATAGCTGAAGGAAAATTGGCTACTCATTCCGAAAGCCCTCTCGTTCAACAAAAGTAGAGGCCGGAGGTAGCAAGTGGACACACATCCAGTTTGCCAAACAGCATAGAACACTGCATCCAAGCTTCATCCTCATAGATTCATGCATACTACAAGCTACTAGACCTTAGTCTCCATATACACTCTGGTAATCTTGGGATTGAATGCTTTCTTCAAAATCATGAATGACACCGGGCGTTCTAATTTTAGATTTCGCTTACTTCTTTTTGGTGGTGCACCGCAATTTTGCCTCATATATTGTCTACTAGGTTGTTTTCCTTTCAATTATGTCACAGTCATAGTTTTGAAACTTGCATGGTAAATCACATCTAAAAAGGACTTTGAGTAGATTTTGGGTCTCTAGAAAATGAAAGCTTTGTGGTGGAGATGTGATGCAGAGAGAAGCGAGGTGCCGAGAAAACGATTCCTCCTTTGTAAAATTGGAATGCAACTTCCTATTGAGATTTTGCATACTGTTGAGGTTGATTACGAGCGAGGAATGGATACTTCAACGCTCTTTCCATCGCGAAGACTTCAGGGTCAGACTAAGTAAGCAGACACGCAAGTATACCTAGGTACCCACATTCCCACCGCAAGGAAGGAGCGATAACGACCCTCCCCACTGCCCCGAGAAGAGTATTTCAGAGCCCAACTCCCAACCTTTCAAATTTCTCTTCTTCCAACAACACACTCACCATTTTCGCACCAACCATCAATCCCAACCCAACACTCATCCTCAACCAGAAAAGGGTCCGATGCACCGAGGTCGGATACTGCAGGGAGAGCCAGTGGTACACTCTACCATGTCTACCAAGATACCATCCGGGGGATCTTCGACCGTGTCAACACGGTCGAAACAGACGGGCTCCTTCCTGGTTCCTGCGGGCGGTATCGGGATAGGTGATAGGTGTGGTGATACCCCTTCTGGTTCTGTCCGGCGGGTATTACTCCTTTGGTCTGCTTGTTGGCTCTGAGCGTGGTTCTTGAGGCTTGGTTGAGCTTTTGGTGGTGGGTTGGTCTGTGTTGTGTTGTGGGGTGCTTTGTGGGTGAGAGATAGGGAGGTGGTTGATATTCAACTTGTGAGTACACCTTTCTGGTATTACTACTACCTGTTTAGGGAGGCTTTGATGATTGGATACTATCGGGCTAGCACTACAGTCAGGACTCGAGAATGAGAGTCTGAAAAAAAGTGCCTCGATTGTACAGTTGTACTACGCTCGAGAGTCTACAACATGAACAACTTCCATTGACTCGGGACGACTCAACACCCAGAGGGCTACGTTGGAGTTGTGGAGAGAGACACCGAGCAATCAATGGGCGCGGTGAAGCCGCCATTTTATGCGGCCATGCTTGCGCATTACTCCGATCAGGAAAAGAAACGAAAGCATCAATTCAGCTTCCGGGGCAGAATTGAGAGAGGCAGGAAGCTGAATTGAGAGAGGTACCACTCCATATCTATTCTTTCCTTCCATTTCCCAAACAGGTATTCACTATATTCACCCCATTCGCAGTGATAACCTTCAGTAACACCTCTCACACCAAGTCGTCCGGTACATGTCTGAGTAACTTTATGGAAACATTGGTGAGAGCTTTACTTCAAGATTGACTAGTCAAACCGCACAAAACTCAGTTCGTCTAGTTTATTGTCCGAGGCCGCCTTCTTTGATGGTGAGGATTTTTTGACATTCTTTTTTGGGAGGTTGGTTTTGTTGATACTTTTTTTAGGAGGTGGGAAGCGGAGATGGGGGCAGGGACAGGGACCGGGAGGTGGGCGTGGGAAGTGGGAAGCGGGAAGGGGGGAGGGAGGAAGGAGGAAGGGAGAGAGGGTGATGTGGGAGTGAATATACAATACCCACGTAATGTTGCTCTGGTGTGAGATCTCAGCTTCAAAAGAATTGTTATGCTAAAAGGGTTACAGTATGGAGGTGACTTTTTCTCTCCAAAACTTCTCAGGTCCTAAGAAAGCCGTGATGGCACACTAAAGGATATCATCAGTCCAGATGGACGGAATGGAAGTCCAGACAGACTTTGCTATAAGGAGTGGGACTTGGCTTGCAAGGCACCCAGCGTAAAAATCTCATGAACACGAAGAGAATCGCTCCGTATCTAGAGGCTCTGCCCGAAATTCTTCGGAAGAACTAGATATAGCACCTAAGCTCATGGTTTTGCGTGGATGTGTTGGCGTGGTACGTACCGTACTGTAAATGAAAGTTATTAACTTATTAGAGGCAGACGCACAACGATCTTCTGCACCTGATCTTCTCCGTACACCCTGAAGCCATATCTGCGAGGGAATTTAGGGATTTACGTTTTGGGTAGTGGTATATTTTAGAACAGAAAGACTAGACCTCCTTCTAGTGAACAAGAAAAGAGGCAGAGATTCTGTTGTTCTCTATTAGCGTAAGTGAAGTTGAAAGTGTGGAAATATTCTGATAGTTATAGGAGATTTAGATAGCTGGTTCTAAAGTAGTTCTAATAAAAATTAGTTTGTATAACTCGAACTAAGAATAAAAATAATTCTCTGTATTTTTCTTCTCTGCTTAGAGACTGCTTACCCTACTACCCGCTAAGCGAGGTGTAATGAAGGGCTACTAGTGATGGTCGTATAAAAAGAACTTCCTATAGAATTGAATGATATAGGCTGCTAGGAGTCAATATAACACACACTTGTCATCCAGGCGTTAATAGAAAATGGCTATCGATCTTTGGTAAATTATATGGGGTTAAAGGTGGGGTTGGCCCCTGGGCGTAACCAGAGAAATGCTGCTGTGGGGGGTATATTCTTCATATTGAGCCATGATTTGGGCCACGAGATATCATGATTTGTGTCTGTAAATTTGTGGAACGGCCTTTGATCTGGGGTATTCTGCTATTATTCACACGCATCTCCATAGAATCAACCTATAAATTGGGACACAACAGAATAAGTCGTCAACCACCAATCAATAGACACATACACGAAAAGCAAGAAAGAGCAGGTCGGGTCTTAATCTAACACACTTCTTATTCAGCAATCTGGAAGCAATAATCCTACACACTGCAAATGTAAATGCCAACCAGAGCTACACCATCTAGCCAACATCCTCAAGCTCTACGAAGAATCAGTGTCCGGATCATCCGAAACATCCGACAACTGCGCATCATCGAAGTCATCCTTTTCATCCGCTCCAAGCTCCGCTCCGTACCCATCGTCACCAACAAACTCGTCAACATCATCGTCCTCCTCGTCGGCGATGCGTGTTGCTTGGAAGCCTCTGGGAAGTGCATCTTTCTTCTTGGGAGCTTCGGGCATGCTAAAGAATGGATGGTCTTCCTTGAGTGCTTTGCCTTGACAGAGTTGACCCTGTGAGAACGTTAGCATGTGAACTACGGGCATTTCGTGGAAGAAGATTGGCTTACCATGGGCGTGTGAGTGAAATCCTGTCCCTTTCTTCGAATTGCCAACCACTCTTGCATGAATACAAGAGGCTTCTTGGTGAAGGTCTTTGGCTCATTCTCTTCCTTGACGGGTTCGGCTCGCTCGATTAATTCTCCCTCTGGATCATCGGCGCATGTATCAGGCTGCTCCAAAAGCAAGGAGTCATCATCATCATCCATCTCCTGGGCACGTTCATGAGCTCCAAGATACTTGCACAACTCCTCATAGTCTGAATACTGAAAGTACAGGCGCCCTGCAAAAATCCCAAGTTCAATCTTGAGCCACATTGGTGCTTTCCATCCCTCAGGCATGGCTGGAACAGAATAATACGTCATGTCATTGAAAATCATCATCTTTCGAGTGACTGGGGCCGCATAAGTTAGAAGATGTGTGGGAGCAGGATTCATTTCGCGCAGTAATGGCAACAAGCGTTCAGCTTCCTCGGGGATGATGACCATGGCGATTTCGTTGATGGGACTCCATAGGACCCAATTGACACTCCGCTAAGGCATTGGTTAGCTTGGTTTATGATGTTAAGTGGTGAGAGTTTACTCACTTGAAAATGATCGTACGTCCTAACAGTTGGGAATTTGACAGTTTTTGTAAACTCGACTGATACGAAGAGCTTGCTGATATTGGCAGAACTTGCAATACCGTGTTTTCGACCTAGATTGGTCTGTCGAAGAGCCATGAAAGCGGGAATGAAGGCGGTTGAGTCAGCGGCAAGACGGCCAGTCTTCGCAAATACAAGAATATCACGATGCAGTCCCGGAAAGCCAAGTGGCTGGTAGTGGGCTTGTTGAACTTCGCGGACATTCTCCACCTGCACCTCAATGGCAACTTCTCTCTCTTGCTCCACCTCCTGCAACGCAGTGCCATTTACGGCGCTTCCGGTATCTTGAAATCCTTTGCGTTGTTTGTTGAGTTCCTTTACAAAAACAGCCAAGTCGGGAGAGAACGTCCCAAGAGTGGTAGCGGTTTTGGACTTGACCTTAACTCCATAAAGTTGTTCCAGGGTTTGCTGTTCAAATTGTCTGATACCCTTGAGAAACTGTTCCCGTTGGTCACGATCAACGAGAAAGTCTGGATTATCTAACGCGCATTGCGCCCGGCGACAGAAGTCTAAGCCCTGGGAAAAGTACAATGGCTGCAGTTGTTCAATGCCGCAACATGTCTGTTCTAGCAACCAGCAAACAACATCATATGAGTCGATGTGTTCGCCGGATCTTTTCTTACGGAGATCAAGAATGCTTTGATGCACCTCAGGCGGCGAAAATATCACAACAGATTGCGTGGTTCCTAGTTGTCTAAGTCGCATAGCAGCCTGTACCGTAGAGTCTTTGGTTTGCCCCAGTCCTAAGGTCAGAGCGGCAACGGCATTCGCTGGGAACTTTAGATCAGTACCGCGAGTATGAGCTTCATCGAGGTAGACAAGGCAATCAGTAAGGTCATCGGCGTATGGAGTTGCCAGAAGCGGGACTTGGTGACCTTTACGGTACAGTACGAATGGCTTGTTGTCTTTGTTGAAAAACACACATGCCAAAGCGTCACTCATTGCCAGCCAGGTTTTTGCGAGGGTAAAGTTGTCCATCTCAAGAATCTGGGCCCCTGCATCAATAAAAGTATGGATTTTGTATCTGTTGAGTCTGTCGAGCAGCCCTATTTCCGATAGTCGTTTGCCGTTGTAATCAGCGGCAAGCACGTATCCTAAAATGGCAAAAGTCAGCCGAATCCGAGCACTACTATGACTTGGCCGTAAGAGCGCTGAGAAAAAGGGCCTCATAATCTTCAGCGAGCTGTCCTAATGGCCTGAGGACAATGAATAGAGTATAAAGATGTTTGGACAGAAGAAACATGGTTGCTTACGGCGATTCCTCGGCTTGAGTAAATATGTCAACACTTCGGCGTTCGTATGGGCTAACCGAGGAAGATCTTGCTGCTTGATTGTTAAGGGTAACATTCGCTTTGAATCATTGGTACCGCTGAATCCAGTCGTCAGAGGAATCCTACTGGACGTTGGCATTGCTTTAGTACCAACACCAATGGAAGTTAGCGAAGACAGCAAAGGTATATCCCACCCAGAAGCTTGTAGTTTGAGCTGAAACTGCTTGGCGTGTCTGGGAAAGACAAAGTTATTGAGAAAATAGTCGATAACAATAACATGATACTTGAAATGCGGATGTATCTCGTGTATCTGTGCCTCGTCATCGACATTAACACAGCTCCAGTCTCTCAGAGAATCCGGCAATGAGGACTCTTGCGATAAACCGTCATAAACTTGTGAAGAATCATCTGATTTAAGAACGTGCTCGAGAGTTTGGCGCAGCTGATAAACGTTCAATCCATCATAGTAGAATGACAGACATGTGAATAGTATGGAAACATCCGGGTGTCCCCACTCAGCCTGCGAAGAGGGCGTTCCTTTGGCTTGGTATGGGACAGCGATTGGATCGCGGTCAGGGGCAAGCCCATACTGAACATTCCACCGCTTCTTGAGGGTCATCAACAAGATTCTGTGTACCAGAATGCCGCGCAAAAGGTGTACAATTTGTTTGACAGCAGGTTTGTTGGGTAGCATCTGCTGAATGTGCTTGAGAACTTGAGTTGAGGGTTTAGGCTCCGAGATGAATTTCTTAATTGCAAGCCGGTCTGATTTGGAACAATCGTCGGGTAATATAGAGCATCTGCCTCGGAAGACGTCCTCAACGATTTTGGAAATTAATTCGGTTTCTACATCGTTCCTAAGAAAGAAGACGACCGGAAAGCCTCCTTGGGCTCGTCGAACCACTTCAATAGATTGTGGGAAAGCTTTCTGCAGACTGTAGAGGTGTAAGTCGACCTGTTTCAGAACTGCTTCGATGATCTCCCATCGGAAAGGGTGGCCATCTACTGATTTCTGGGTTCCACTAGGGAAGATAAGTTGAGTTCTGATCACAAGAATATAATCAACCTCGTCCATGACATCTCTCGCCTTTGAATTCAACCAATTTTGGACCTTGATCATGCTGGTTGCTTCAGGCACGTTGCCGTCTGAGAGCTTTTGCAAACCAGTTAGTCTGAAAGACATCATATGTTCTGGAAGCGCAACAATACACCCAGAATCCTTTAGGATCTCTTTATGGATGTCGAAATATGTTTTGATGACCTTTGAATTAGTAGCGGTTCTTCTGGAGAAGGGGACATGGGTGATGCGCCGCCCCAGAAGTCTACCCAAGGTGGCTTGCAGAGTCTGGGCCGATTGCAAAAGGAGAGGTTTTGGTACGATTACCCGTAGAAGGTTTTCTCCATCTGCTAGCACGGCGGCAGACATAGGCATAATACAGGATGTTTTGCCTGTAATCTTCGTTAGCTGGGAACTTCGAATCATTTAAATAAAGTAATATATCAATTTCGGTGTGTCTTTGCGCGAGGACTGTGCATTGCTCAGCGAAAACCTCGAGGAAATGTTTTTGTACTAGCTCTGGAATAAATTGTCCAATTTATCCCAAGATATATGGTACGCGCTGAGCACGAAAAGTGGCAGCAAATATCCATGCTATTATCGCAACTTGGGTATTTAGATACCCTGATCAATTAGGATGACGAATGTAGTTGACCGAAGGTTTTAGTACAATTATTACAGTCGTCCTACAGATCTGGGTAAACAGAGTATGCAAAAGAAACAAAACTAACCTTGACCGCAGTTCATTTGAAGAACCGAATTTGCTCCAGAGGCAGGAGCTATCGTTGCAAGGGCGACATCAACTTGTCCAGGTCGAATCAAAATATTCGCATCAATCTCGAGTAGAAGCCAATCAGAACGTTCGGAGGGATTCCAATTCTCGTGGCCGATATTTTCTTGCTCTTCGAGCGCTTTTGGTCTCGACCCGTTCATAATTGCCTCTTCTATGCGAATCAAACGCTGCAAGTTCGTAATGGATAACGCATAGACGACCAACGCTTCTCTCATGCCATTCCCAAACACAGAAATCGGAACGGAAGATCTTAAGTGCTCCAGAAGAGTAACAGTGGTGGTACTAGGCCATATACCACCTCCTTGAAGCCACCGCACGCGAGGATCATGTGAATCGAAAGCTGACCGCAGCTGGGCGAAAGCCTGGATGGTAGATTGTCTTGCTATTGATAGAGACTTTTCAAGTATGATAGGATGCATTAATTCCTTCTCTTTGGAGACTTTGCTGACAGTTGCAAGAGCTTCCAGACTTTGCATCAGATCCTTTCCATAAGTCTGACGAACACTAGATCTCGAATGAATAAACTGCTTGACTACCTTCAGCAGCTCTTGTGCTTCTATGGGCATGATTGAGGTTAGTGCACCTTGTCTTTTCGTGTCACGGGTAGGTACCGAGTCTTTCGTACCGACGGCATCGTTGGTGTACTTCGCCTGAAACTTTCCCGGTCCCTTTTTCCCAAAAAGTTGAGCCAGCGTTGGAAGCTCACCGCCACGGATTCTTTCAGGGAAAACCAATTGCTCTGGGAATTCATACTTTGGAAATTCTACTTTTTCGTCTGTTTCATGTCTATCCAAGACATTCTGTACGAGAGCAATATACCCGCAGAGCTCGAAATTCTGAAACAGCCGCAGCCATTCGGGGCGAATTATCTCCAAGGCTCGTGCTACGTCTATACCAGTAGTCGCAGAAAACCCTTCCATACTGGGCTCAGCGCATGGCCACTGGTTGTAGATGTGTTCCGCAAGTCGTGTTGCATACTGCTGTTGTTCTTCCTCGTATTTACTTTGAGCCATTTCAAGCCTTCGCCTATTCTTTGCGCTTAGTTGAAATTCCACAGTCGATCTCTCATCTTCTCCGTAAGGTACAAGGCAAGGTCGGAGGAGTTGAAGAAGATATTCGATCCGTGGAGTCTGATGCTGCCGAAACTTCGAGTATGTTGACCAGCGCGGAGGCGCGAGGTTCTTAAGGTCCCCATACACGACAAATGCGATGAGAGCTCGCACGATATTCATGTTGACATCAACCCTGAAAGAAATTGTCCCGAGAAGAAACATCAATTTATACAAGTCATTCTTGCCCATTGTTCGACACAGCTGCACCAAGGGCCCCCATTGGACCTTGAAGTCCATGTTCAAGAGATCACTGAGAAGAATCCTAACAAAAGGTTCGTTATAACCGCCAAAGTCTGACCAATCCTGGAGAATTTTGACAAGACTCTTTTCTGTCGACATCCGAGCAGGCCAAGTACGCAATAGAGTCACACATTCGAACACATTCGATCGGGCAACCGTAGAAGCATTTGTTTCAAAGGATGCGAGACTATCTGTTCTCTGTCGCCAACCATCTCTTGGGGTGTAGTGTATGTCTCCTTGTGGCTGTAGATATCCGTAAATCTCGAGGCGCTGGTAACTTTGGCGTCTATAGAAACTTCTCGAGACGAGGTGAGGCTCCCTGTCGTCAGAATCCAAAGGGGGGAATTCATTTTTCTCAACAGCAAATGTAGCTAATTGCTCGGACTTGGCATACAGAGCGGCAACGATTTCAGCGAAAGCATCATGTTGGATTGTGGTGGTAAGACCATCTAACCATTTTGTTCGTGACATTACCTTCATGCCAGATGGATAATAAACTCGCGCAGGCGTAAGAGAAGCAATACAGGACAGACTAAAAGCTTGTGGTATGGTAAGCGGGCCCCATGGCTGACAAATTCCCGATTTCAACAAATGAATAGCTTGCTCTGTACCGGTTCTGCCTGTTCTGTAAAATGTACGTTAGTCTATTTCTGGAAGAGGATTTTCTAAAGGGAGCAAAAATAAGACGAAAGAAACACCCAAATACCTAATGAGGAGTATAGAGACTTCTACTTGAGGTCTTTATCTCCCCAGAGGCCATTTGCTTGATTGACTTGATGTTAGTTTGTTGGCGAAGAACCGATGGGGAATCGATATCACAAATTCCTACTTCCCACTTCGTATGGTGTACGTGAAATACTTACAGAGGATCTGGAACGATGTATGACGAGAAAGCATGAAATTGGGCCATGGTGTAAAGAAGACGGGGCTCCGCAGGGCAGTCGAGGCGTCCAAGAGTAGAGTTTATCGTATACCTCCCGTAAGTGCCATTGTTGATGACAAAAAGACTTACATGAACCTCGTGTCTTTTGTATGTCATTGAAAATTTATCTGTATCTTCAGTTACAACAGGTGGTATGGGAACAATTATGCTGCGTGTTTTAAGTGGAATGTTGTCCCAGCCTGCAGTTACCCCCCGCAGAACGATTGCGCTCATTAACCCGTACCAAGTTCCTGGATCCTGATCGGGGTCAAATTCTGAACGCAGCTGGCGAGACTCAAGAAGGCCTCTCTTGTTAACCGAAAATGACAATTCTAGACGACGTAATTCGACTGACAGGGTTCCCTTCTCTGGCTGGTACACCGTCAAGTGCGATTGATACTCAAAGTATCGGAACAGGCGGGCCACGCGTTGGAATAAAGGACTCTGAGGGTCGAGCAGCTGTGATTGGCGACGATATGCTTTTCGTTGATGAAATTCAATAATCCAGTTACTCGGCTTGTACTTCCAGATATTTGTGTTTGGGCGAATTTCAATACGACCCGTGGCTGTATCAAGCCAGTGAATGCAATCGTCTATGAGATTATAGGGCAAGTCGAAACTTTTGGAGCTACGAAATACGCCACGAGGTATATGCTCTAAAACCCGATTGAATACCAGAGCCTTCACAAAAATGGTTCCTTGACGAGAACCAAGATGTATTTGGTGTCCTCTTTTGTTGACGGCCAGCATGTACTGTGAGATCTCAGTGTCAGCATTGCTTTTTTCTTTGAAATTTCATAAAACTTACTTCCATTCCGGGTAGGTTGGAGGGGTAAGTTAGCAAGCTCTCGTTCCCAAACAACTCCTCTAGAACGACGGAATTCCTATAAGATGCCGGTAGTTTATTAATGGGTTTACCACCAACAAGAAAGTAACCTTCCAATAGGTGGAAATGAATGGTTTGAGAAAATGAAACAGACGTTGCTTTCGTCTTGAGCTCAATCCACCACTTATCAGAATGCTGAGCGAGCAGAAACTTGACAGTAAATGCAGAATATTCTGTTCCTGGGTTACCATTGCTGTCATAGAAAGCCTCGCTTGGTTGTTTTGCGCAATCTGACTCAAAAGAACTCTTCTGTGGCTCTACAATGAAGTTAGGGAGGATGGCGGAGAATGCTGTAATCAAGCAGGTGGGATCGCCTTGCAGAGCTGATCGAAGAATCATTTTCAAGCGATAAGCATTTTTGAAATCCCGAATCAAGGCGTTTTTCAGAATTCGAGGCAACCCTTGTGGATCTGACACAAGATTATCTTGAAGTGTGATTGAGCTAAAGACAAAACAAGACATTGCATCGGCGTCTGGATATTGAGATTCGACGTATATGGCAAAGGTTCTTCGGCACATTATTGCGGCCCACAAGGCGTATCTTGACAGATTTCTCGAAGTCTCAACACTGGTAGCAGCATGAATCTCTGCTCGAAGGCTCTTCATCCATTTTAGTGTGATTGAACGGACTCTCAGAAGCAATTCGAATGCCTCGTTGAACACTGTCGTGCCAAGCGAAGCCAGTCTAAGAATCAAAGTGATCAAACATTCCATGCAAACAATCTCGCGATAATTAGCGTTAATACCTTCTAAGCGTTCGCCGAGCTGGTATAGTAATCTCTTGCAGAACGAAAGATCTTCAAAGACTATATGTGCGGCACCCAGAGGATGAGAAGAGGTGTGTGCTGGTCCCGCCTTCAAAGCTAGGTGAGAAATAACAATCGCAGCAACTTCGGTGCTCAGATTTATATTCGCAGACCCTAGTTCGCGGCAAATCTGAAGCCACCGGAGGTTTGTGCAAGAAAGGAGGGCTTGAATAGCAAGAAACTCGTGTATGTTGAGTCCGGAAGGACACTTTGTTTGGCTAGAAATGACAGAGTAAGACGATGGACCCTGGGAATCCTCCGCGAAATCGACTGCTGAAAGGAAAGCCGAGAAGGGCGAATGATCGGGTACCACAAGTGTGCAGTGGTGGGCAAAAGTCAGTCTTTGTGTTATTTGCCCGATCCAGGTGTGCGTGCTACTATCATACAATCGTAGCTTCAGACCATTTGTGAGAAGTATATCACACAAATCAACAGGAAATCTAGAGGATGCGTAGTGCGTGATTAGAAAGGATTTAGTGTATGAGGCAAGAGAAATGCGTGTCCCCAGCGATCTTTTGAATGGCTGAAGCTCGCTGTAATCTGATATTCTTATCTTCGGTTCCTGTTCAAAGACGGGCTCTTGAAAGGCTAGAGTACTGATAATTTTCCAAGTGCTCTCCCGGTATGCAATGAAAGCTTTCGGGCAAGCCAACTCGAAAACCGTGGCCTTCGCGTTGGTCAAATCGGATGATAACGGGTCTTCATGAGAGTTAATTTTGAAGCGTGCCGCGCAGCGCTCAAGATAACATTTTTTACAATCCTTCGAATGAACACGTCTATACTCGTCTTCATGGAAAATGCAGGAACTTTCGGATATTGACTTGGTCAGAGCCTCGAATTCTTGGCATTTTCTTTCCCATTCATCCTTCTTTTGTTCACGATTTGTCTCTGCTGCTCTCGTGATTTTATTGTATAACTCCTGAAGTTCTTCGCCAGAAGCTGAATCAAAATATCGTTCGGCGAAGCACCCTTTCACGGGATCCGTGAAGATGGACATATGTGTTTGAGCCTTTTTGTGTCGGTCCTCAAGGTACGTTCGCACGTTCTGAATGCGCTTTAGATCTCGGAGAGTTGGTAATTGTAGAACATCCACTGAAAGATGGGCACGTCAGCTTGAAGGTATTGGGGTTGGCCGTTGAAATTCTAAACTTACAGATGTGTGACGGAAACATAGGGTGGTAATCCTTCAGCAATTCGATAGTTCTGATGCAGTGCTTATCCATATGCACCCAAAGCTCCAGGAGTAACAGTAGCATTACGCTCTTCTCACTGTAGCCATCGTAGGCGTCTGCTACTTGATCCATATACGTTCTGATGAGGGTTGCTGCCTGGATGCATTGTGTCTCCGAATCAGGTTCGTTAGAGCCCTCCATAATGACGCTGTTGATGATCGACTCTATTTCAGCAATTTTGAAGTATTTCGAAGCGAAAACATGAGCTTGGCGTGTAGCGGCAGAAGAGAATTCGAATGTAGAGGGTGTGTGATTGGCATTTGTGGAGAAATAGCCCTTTCGCGAGTTCTGTGCGGCTTCGCTAAGAACCATCTGAATGTATTGACCACTGTTTGGCAGTGTCAAATACTGATGCCTAGGATGAGCATGACGAGGCAAATCAAGAACCGGACGTTTTGTGTTTGCTTTCCAGCCTGCCCATTCTCTTTCAATACTTTCGGAGGTCTTCTTCACAACTCCGCTAAACTTTGACTCCAGCTTGTTGAACAAATAGTCGTATGTCTCCTGGACTTTTGCACTTGTATTTTGTCTGTCAGTCTCGAGTTTGGCGAGTCGACGGCACAGCTTGGTCTTCAAGTGTGACAGCAATGCAGATTCCAACGTAATTGATTGACTAAGGAGAGTGGAAAGGAATTGGCAAATAATAAATTTGTACAGCGCTCTACCTGTATCAAGAAGATAAAGTCAGTTGACCGCTTGGTAGCTTGCATTTGAGAGGTCATGCAGTGAACTTACCAACCTCACCACCAAATATTGTGCAAAGTTGTCTCGTAATAGCAACTCTTAGAATTAGCCATAGAGGGCTTCGGCGCCAAGGCTTCTCTCCTTCAGACCAGCAAACATCGTCACGAACCCGCTTCGTGAGAATGGTGGGATAGTACCGAGTACCATTCGCCTCCAAAATTGTCATAAAAGCTGTAGTGATAAGCACTGGTGCAACGGTGTCACGGTTTTCAGCCACAAAGTTGCCAGCTTTAGTCGTCCTGGCTGCAAAGCGCTTGATTGACTCTTTGCTGGCTTGAGCAAGGAAATCGGCCAATGATGTTTGGAATGAAGGGTCATTGAAGGTGGCAATGGGGATTGAGACAGACGCGCCCGGGAAGTTCCACACAAGAGCATTCTTACTGGCCAAAACATCTTCAGATAACGGTGATGCCTCGAAGGATTCAAAGAGAATAGCAACTCCATTGGCACTGCGTGAAGTCGAAGTTAGTTCAAATACGATACCTGTCTGAAATAGGTTCGAAGTAACTCACTCTATAACCCTTCTTACAAGGAGAGCAGCATTCTGCTCAGAGACATGAATGATAATAAGGCCGTTCCCCTGAAGTTCGCGGAAGGCTTCCACGAGAGTCGCTGGATCTAACTTCCCGCCTGCATTTACTATCTTGGAAGTCAAGATAGCGCGGCGAACATCATCCAGCCCAGGGCCATATCGCTCATATGTCTCATCTCTGAGGGCAATCGTAGCATTCAAAAGGCGCTCAGTGAGCAAATTTTGGATGGTATCAAGTCCGCCTTCTTGCCGGTCAGGGAGCTTGGGAGGTAGTGTGACATGATGGAAGATTGACTCCAACAACGACGTCCTAGGTGTTGCCATGATGCCCAAGAGGGCTTTGCAAAATCTGTGCGACTCGATCGATCTATGTTGATGTTGTGATGCAAAAGTGAAGTTTGGGAGAAATAGCGCGCCTCGTGGTGAGTTTCAACGCGGTGCGTGGACTCTGCGAAGCACTAAACTTTACAGCCGCCTTCAGAACGAAGATGGTGCCCTTCACAGCAGTTACATACACTGTATCGCGCTGAATTGAAAAAAGACTGTTGAGGTGGTGGTGGTGAAGTTGAAGAGTGTCGAAGTCGTCTCGAGGCTCTCTTCAAGGCAAACGGCGACGCACGAGCCAACCAGAGTTGGCGGCGGTTAGCAGCAGCAAGAGACGACCATGCAGACGCGTCACACTCCCTAATTGATATGCATCCCTTCGTTCCAGCCTGAAAAAACAAGTGGTACATGAGAGTGTCAACGACGCTTTCGCACGCTCGCAGCACATCACAATTGGAGTTTCTTTTCTTTCGCTCTTTTTCTTTTTCTTGGCCGTATCGGCTTCTGCAGCGTTCCTTCGATTATGGCCAACCGACAAGAATCTCCAAGTGACTTGCTAATCAGGACCGATAGCACTATCATATGTAGCACCTCTGGTAGTGTCGTTGTTGACTTCTCGGCATCGATCTGACGGCTGAACACTTGGTTTTCTTTGAGAACAGGGAAAAAGTGAAAACCACAATGGCTAGATGCAGATATCCCGGTACTCGATGACAGTTTAGAGGACATATTTGCAAGGGACATCAAAAATGAAAATAAAAAGCACTTCATTGTCCTTTGGTTTGTTAGACTACTTCCGATACTGTAGGTTACTCAGATGTTCTGATCTGGAGCAATTAATACAACTGCCCCCAAAGATTTAGTTTAGACAGTCAAGAAAACCTGAAAGGGTACAATAAGGAGTACATTGGAGTATATTGGACAGTTTTCTACTGCCACTTTTAATGGCCATTCCTATTTCGGTGCAAACGGAGACGGGCGGCAGGAGGCACGCTTGAGAGAAAAGTGGAGACTGGCCCACGAGGAACACATTGAAGCTGCTAAGCTGAGAGATCATTTTCAGAAGATATATGTAGTTATAAGAGTGTAATGAGAGAAATTGAGTATTACATTGTTTCTGGTGTCTAGGGAAGAACCGACTGACGTTGAGGAATCCCGGTGGGAGAGCCGAGGTGGTCTTTGCTTTCAAGGTGATCGGGATGAGCACGTGTGGGTTTCGGAGTTAAGTGATATAAAATTGAGACCATCGTTCAGTTCAGTTCAGTTCGTAGGTATAAATTTGGTATCTTTGATTCCGTCAAACATATGTCCAGAACTTGATACCTTGACAGTCGAAAAACCCTCTATTCTGCTGCTGCATCCCACTAATACATACCCTTTAATCAGAACTCAGCATTTCAGCATCACAGCTGAACTTTCGCGAAAGAAGCCCTTCGATAGGAAAGAAAGACAGCAACTCATCATCCTAACTTTCCGGAAGAATTCATTGTCCCTCTGATAGCTAGATTGAAAAGACTACCCCAATGGCTCTTGGTTACTCGCAGATTAGAACTAGCAACCTCCCACTAGGAACACGAGAGCTTGCAGCTCTGTTTCTTGGATACCATTAATCGGTTCTCTCATAACATTTTGTCTTTGACATCAGATTCGTAAGTCGTTCTTTTTCGTCACTCGTGGGTTTTATTATGTTCTCTCGTCGTTGATTCATCTTCAGGGCATGCGGCATGTTCTGTTTCATCACGTCTACTTGTACCCCTGTCGGTTCAACTCGCCATCGTCGTGCCTCTACGCATACTGGAGGAAACTTTCCAGGTTCTGTGTGGACATCTAAATTGTATTCAAAAGCCTTCTTTGCCGCATTGTTGTCTCTCAAACACCCGAATAGCTTTTCCACGTCAAATCGAGCTTTCGTTTTAGTTGCTGCTGCAATGCTGGGCAGTCCTCCAGGGTTGGTCCTTCGCCCCCAAGATCCAATAGGTTTTATCTGCAGCCCCTGTTTAGAGATCCCAGGAGTGAAGTGCCGAGACCAAAAATGCATTTGAGATATACACTGTGTCCTCCTCAATTTGGTCTGTTCAAATCTGATCTGTCAAAAAGTTTATGAATCTAGCATCACGACATGGCGGCAAATACAAGGGTTACGACCATCTGGGTGCGAGGTACCATTCTCTGGTGTTTAAGTTCGATTCTGCAACTTTCCGCAACTGCTTGTCGTGTCCATAGCTCATTCAACGTTTGCTCCTCTCGTGAATCGTTAGATCTGGAATATCTGGGTACTCAAACTGCATTACTCGGGAATGATACAAATGAAATAGATCTTGATGGTAGGCAATTTTCTTAGGTTTTTTATATTTACAGTCCACACTCTCAGGTATCGTATATTGACTGACTTTCTATAGATCTGTACACAGTTTATGATGTCAAACCATCAAAGAACAAAGGTTTGGGGGTATTTGCAAAGCACGATCTCAAGAGAGGCACGGTGATAATCATCGAGGAACCTCTTGTCACAGTTCCCTTACCAGAAATGGTTCAAGGCCAGGGATTCAAGATACTGGATATGATCACGAGCCTCGAAACGGCATATTCCAATCTGTCTCCAATAAGCCAGAAATCTTTTACAGACTTGCACGATGTCCGATTCCCTTCCGAGGAAGATCAAAACAAACTTCTCACGATATTCCGAAGCAATGCATACAATACCTGTGATAGCAAGGTCGGTTTGTTCCCCAAAATCGCCAGGATAAATCATTCATGTACACCCAACTCCGGGAATGAATGGGTCGACGAGGCAGGCCATCGAATTATCTACGCGTCAAGGGATATCAAAGAAGGAGAAGAGATCACCGTTTCCTACATCCCACTTATCAAAAAGACTGCGGATCGACAATCAAGACTCGCTCAGTATGGTTTCACTTGCGACTGCTCAGCTTGTCAATCCAGTCACGGAGACAAACGACGAACCAAAATTGCAGATCTTCTTGAGACTCTGGAAATGAAAGTCAACACCGCTCCAAGCAAAAAACTTGAGATCAGAAAGAAACAATCAACAAAGGCTTTGAATCTATTAAGTCTTGTTGAAGAAGAAGGATTGAACGATTATCTCTCCCGCGCTCAGCATTTGTCAGCTGTATTCAGCCAACGACTCGGTGATATAAAACTGGCTCGGAGATATGCTGCCAAAGAACTTGAGACTCAATTGATTTCTCAAAATCCAGCTGGAATTCTCAAGACGAGGGCATTTATTGATGATCTCAATAAAGCAAAATGATTGGAGTGCATTAGGAAGGTGCTTTTCACGTGATGCTACCCCCCTCGCACGCAATCTTCGCGGAGCTCACGCAACTTTTCGGTCTACCTATCAATGGATTCTCTTGCACGGATCAGTACCAATTAGTCGGCCAGCCGAATTGGTGTGCGGGGAAATTGTAAGGTATAATTCGACGATGATTCGCTCAAACACGATGCACGTCAAGCGAACTGACCATTGTATACCTAGGTAATGCCTCTGGAATACTATACAATTGATGGCACGTAAAGAGAACGATCGAAACACGCCACCAAATATGCATGGGTACAAAGTTTGTACAACACCAAATGCAAAGCTATTGCAACATTATACCACATGTTCTTAGATTTTGGTTATATATCCCCACCTATGATCGGTGGCATCAGATTCTTGGTTTTGATATCATATTCGTGGGGGTAGTTTTGCGGCACATATTGGGGATATAAGTTCCCAAGGAAAGTCTTCGCAGCGATCCGGACAGTCAGACCAAAGAGTCCATATAAATATTGATATACTCCAGTACACCAATACTTTATCCTACTCCTTCTTATCATGGCACCTTCAATTACCGACGCAGTATTCGAAACCGCTGAGAAAGTCAACGAGAAGATCAGCTCTAAACCTCTGGTTGCTAATGGACCGGATTTCAAAGATGAAGCACCAGCAGTTCAAGAACCTACGAACGAAACTTTCGCTAAGAGAGAGCCATTGAAACTCTCGGGGGCACTAGACGGCTTTCAAAGCTTCGATGTAACTCCCATGATCGGCCGAGAATTCATTGATGTAAACCTCGCAGAATGGCTCAGAGCCCCCAATTCCGATGATCTTATCCGAGATCTCGCAATCACTAGTAAGTCCTCTGACAGCTCCCTCCTTGAAATCTCTGACATCTGTTAGTCTCCCAACGCGGCGTCGTTTTCTTCCGCAAACAAGATGACGTAACAAATGACCTCCAGAAAGAGCTCGTCCAGCGACTAGGTGAGCTCTCAGGCAAACCCTCAACCTCGAAACTTCACATCCACCCCGTCTCGAACTCGGCACGCGAGCACGGCGGAAAAGACGACGAAATTAGCGTCATCTCTTCCGAGCAAGCGAAGAAAATCTACAGTGATAGAATCCCTTTCCAATCCGAGAAGAAACAGAGTGGGAAAGAGGGATGGCATTCTGATATCACGTTTGAACCTGTGCCTAGTGATTATGCTTTATTGAGACTTACTCAGTTGCCGAAAACTGGTGGTGGTGAGTTTTGCTAACTATTTCATATGGTGGAAGAGAATGTGATACTGATTCAGATAGATACTCTTTGGGCCTCTGGCTATGAATTATATGACCGACTCTCAACACCATATCAAAAGTTCCTCGAGGGTCTAACAGCAACCTACGCACAACCCCTCTTCCTCTCCGCCGCCCAAAAAAACAACTTCAAACTCTACGACGCTCCACGCGGTTCGCCCCTAAACGTCGGTTCTTCCCTAACTGCAACGCATCCAGTAATCCGGACCAATCCCGTCACAGGCTGGAAATCTGTCTTTGCATTTGGTCATCATGTTCAGCAAATCAATGAAGTTACGAAGGAAGAAAGCAGGGCTCTGTTGGATTGGTTCTTGAGATTGGTGGTTGATAATCATGACTTGCAGGTTAGACATAGGTGGCAGAATGAGAATGACTTGGCGATTTGGGATAATAGGTCCGTGTACCATGCTGCGACGCCGGATTATATTAATGAGGGGCTGGGAGAAAGGAAAGGGCAGCGGGCTGTTAGTATTGGTGAGAGACCATATCTGGACCCAGAGAGTAAGGGGAGGAGAGAGGCGCTTGCTGCAGAGGGAAGGGAAGGTTGAGATTTTCAGTAGATGGAATTTTTCGAGACAGTCGAGTTTGAGGTTTCGGGCAGAAGATTCTCATTTTAAGTGCGATGTTTTATGAATATTAATTGGAATGAACGGGTATTGGAATATTTTGAATCTGGAAGTGGTACTTCTCGCTTGACCAATGACAGTCGGGAGGATCTTTGTCTGTTGTAACTGCGCGCATGGCTAGGAGATCCTTTTTACGCGATACTGGAATGAATGTTTTTTCCAGAATACCGTCAAGCAAATAGTGAATCACCGAAAACTATTCTTCATCACCTAACTACAAAAAAGGAGGGTAATCACGTGCGATTATCTCTCAATATCGAAACCGTAAAAACGAGGCACCAACAAAGAACATCCTCGTCATTCCCTTCAAAAAAATATATCACACTGGGCAGCCTCATACCACCACCTCAACAGCCACGTCCCAAAAACGCATCGCCTTCAGTCCAATCCTCGAACCTCAGATCATAATCGTCAATATGCCACCAAAGCAATTCAGCGTCGCGCGCTCCGGGGGACCACGTCGTGGACACCAGCAAGGATACTTTGGAGCTGCTTATAGCGCCATCACATCAAAGGACAACCGAAGTGTTGTGCAGAGTATTGGAATTTTTGGAGTGAGTAGCCACTACCCTTCCACATAGATTACGGACGTTAGGGTGTTTGTTGGCAACCGTGCAGCAATTGCGATCAAGAACCAAGCTAATTTATTGGAAATCTAGGTCGCAGTCGCATTCTTCTCGAGTTCATGGAGCGAATTCATCTTACCTCCTCTATAGACGCCGATTCAAAGATGACGATAGGGCTTCGGAATTGATGGAACGACGGTGGACTGTATAATGAATTTTCGATACGATGCGATGATGGTGGTTTTGGGAGGTGTATGATATGAATGGGAACGAGAAGAAAATTTCTGCTGAGGAGAAGAGGTTAGTGGGATGAATCCATGTGTAATACCATACAAGGATGGAGGCATCGTATATGGCGTTGAGTGGTTACCGTATCTGTGTCAATGGAATGGATCTCTACTTTATTGATGGGGATTTTTATGAATTCCCGTCTACAACTGTTTTGTGAGGTTGGGGTTGGTGTAAGAAGAGGAAGTCGCTACGAGGAGTTTTGGAGAGATGTTGGAATTGCGACTCAAATTAACTTGCGGTTACTGGGAAAGCTATTGTGGAAGCTCATAAGGTACCCTGTTTGGCTAGTGTCAGACAAGTCTATGATTTCATCGCATTTCAAAGTTCGTTGTCATTATCTTGAATTCTTGCTACGCAGCTAGAATCAAGTGTCTTATCTCCTGAGCCTGGAAAAAGCTATCATTTCTCCTGAATTATAGTTACATATCGTTATTTCGAACTTTAGACTTTCATATCATCAGATCAACGTCTTCCTCCACAAACTCAACTGAGTCCCTCTTCTGAAATCCTGAATAGATTCCCCTGGAAGAGAGATCAATGCCGGCGGAGTGCCGTAGACTGGGCCTCAATAACACCTCTTCCACTTGGCCGGTTCTCTCTGTAAGAACCTTGAGAAGTTGTTTGTTCTTTCCCAGGAGCAGGTGAATGTGGCGCGACTTTCCATTCTGTATGTGCCAAAGCTGCCTTGTAAAGATCGCTGTAATTGGCCTTTTACATGAAGTGTACGAGACGTTGCAATAAACATCGGAGATCTGGCTTTGTGGAGAGGCTGATGGAATCCTCAATCCTGTTGGGTTTGAAGAATGGTTTTCTACCTCTGTCATGAACCCCAAGTCTTTCCAATTTTGATGAGGAAAGATGAGCCAAAAGGTTTTATACAAACAAAGCAGGGAGATAATATTTCAAACTAGAGAGGTTCGGCATAAGGTATGAATTCAATACGGGTTCAGAGGAATAAGTAGCACGATTTCCTGAGCCAATCTGATGCCAGCATGCCTACTTACGGAGAAATACTCTGCAAGGCATGTGGTCTGCTGGGTGAGCTCCACCAGACTCAAATTGATACGCTCTTTCTCCATCAACTGTAACTATGCTTTTGCGGGGGTGAAATCTGTCAAACTCCTCATATGAATCCTTAACATCGAACTCTCTTGCTGTAAGTGCTAGAATCACTTTGAGCTCACTCATTACGAGGCCTTGTCCGATACAATTCCTCGGTCCGAATTCAAATGGTCTCCAAGCCCATTTTGTAGGATACATAGGGTCGCCAGGGTCCGTCATCCAGCGTTCTGGAATAAATTCGTCGGGCTTAGGCCAGTATTTGGGGTTCCGTTGAATTCCTTGGTGAATGATCCAAACCATCGTATTTCCTGTTGGATATCTGTTTCCTTCATCGTCTGTGATATCAACTCCATCCACACCTTGTCGGGCTCCCGAGGCAGGCGGAAACAATCGCATTGCTTCTTTGATCACCGAGGACGTATAGACCAATTGATTGAGTGTTTGTGGGTTGCTGGTTATGACACTCGCCGCGGATGTTGGATCTTTCCCGAGAACGGTGTCGTGTTCCTCGCGTAATTTCTTGAGGGTTTCTGGATTCTTGTTTAAGAGATAGAATGCGTGGCAAATACTACTACTTGTGGTGTCATGACCGGCAAATAAGAATGTACGTATCTGATAAGTAGCGTATGACTTAAAGGTCTCGTCGATTGTGGCAGGAAGTTCCTTCGTGCCTCCATTTTCCTTCAGATAACCTTCTAGAACTAGACCAATGACAGATTTGCTATCCCAATTGTCTGCCAATTTCAGGTTCGTCTTGTAAGCTTCATATCTCAGGTCCAATTCTCGGCCAATATATGCGTTCATTCGCTTGGAATTTCGCCATTGTGCAAATAAGCGGGGTGGGTAATACCGAACAAAGGGGTTTATGGTAGCGTCCCCCAGGTGCCATCGAGTTTGGTCCAATAGAGAGACTGCTAAGGGATTTTTGGTCTTCTTCGAATCCAAGTTGCTCTCGCTGTGAGAATTATCAGCACGGCTCTTGAGGGTTGGTAAGCTGTACATACAGTACAAGAGCTCCTATCATATCCATAGTGAACCACAATGTCTCCTCATCTAGCAGGATGATTTCTGCACGCTCAGCGCACTCGAATAACAACCTCCTATACGCCAGGGCTTCATTTACGATTTTCGGGACTAGCTTTACAATATGTGCTTGGCTGAAGCCAGGATTGAAAGTACCTCGCCATGATTTCCATAATTCTTCTTCCATTGTAAAGAGATTTGGTCCCCCAGCAATTGGCTGGAACCACCGAACCAAGGACTTGGGTTTCTTGGGGGCTATCGCAGTTTTTTGAGTTGCATCCACGGCTGCAGACAGAGACGTACAAACAAGTAGAGGCATGAAGAAGGGCCACATATCCAGATAAAATACCCCGTTAGGAAATCCATCCTTAGCGATTTGTCCAAAGGAGTACGCTGGATGCGCATCTGGGGGTAGTTTGTCGATGTACGTCTTCATAGTGAGCAAATGTCCAAAAAGGAGGTTGTATTTTGGCATGGGCTAGCCTTCGTTAGCTCCGGAAACGGATCATGTTGGAGCATGAGCAGACCAGCCCTTGCTTTTGCAAGTCAACGAATATACGACGTGCCTTCCAAGCTTTTACGGCGATGTTGAGAATCCATACCGTCCCCAGGGTCCAGAGAACAGGCGAGATGATTCCGGATGGTGAGATGAGTTGAGACTCCATCTCTATGGTTGTGCTTTTGTACTGTAATAAAGCTTCATTTTCAGCAAATACTCAAGTATAGAAGCGTACTCGTATGTTGGGCCAGTTGGAAACAACCTCGTAGCTTGTTGATTACGTTTGCTTGTTGGTTGGTACTCACGGGAAAAGTCTTGGGCTTCAGGTTACGGACTGACTAACTGACAGCCAGTACCCAGTAGGAAAGTACTTCTATTTAGCTTCGAGGATTTCGGGATTGCGGATACGTAAATTTACATATATACGTATATGATAATTACTTCTGGGCGGCGGGTGACGTTGTGGGAACCTATAGTAGTTGACAGGGAACAGCTTCCTAACAAGGGCTGGGTGGTAGGTGCGCATTCTACTTAGTTTACACAGAGGCTCGAGAGAGGCTAACGTTGCCATTGCAACTACTTTGGCGAAGTTCTCTTGTACGTTCAATTATTCTTCATTGTAACACGCATTTCAAGCAAAGGATTTGGAATGCAATCATTTCTTTGGGATGATGGCAATCAAGTCTTACTGTGACGCTATGTCAAACTGCTGAAGTCTCACTTGGGGGTTTCTGCTGTAGCTTCGTAAGCAACCTAGCTATCTGGCTAGGGTTAGTATAATGTCTTGAATGAGAAAAAGTGAAAAGCAACATTTGAACATAGGTTATACTAGTTCAAAGACTCAAAAAAAAATCCGGAGTTATGTCCGTCCATGATTTGGCAACCCAAGAGGATTGGTATCAATATCCCCTCCAACCTTAAATATGATATTTGAACGTGCACTCGCCAAGTAGGTGACCAGTGGATATTTTGGGTACCATATTGTTTAATACGCGCCCTATAATTTCCTGCAATAGGATGTACACGCTAAGAGAGCCGCAATAGATAGGTCTTGTGAACCGTGAAACTGGGATTTGAAAGTGCTACATTGTGAGGTCGAAAGTGGTATCGTCCAACCTTGACTCCAGACAGAATTATGGCAAATTGTGATTGGATGGCTTCTCAGTCCGCCTACAGCCAATTCATGCCCCCAGGGCTAAGAAACAAGTCTGGTTAATTTCATCAAGCTATTTGCAACATAACTTCATACTGATATTGCTTTTTCCGGAGATGCTATTGGCCAGTTGGTTATTTCAACTGCAAGACTACACTATTTACGGGCAATTGGAGTCAAATTCATCCATTTATTACCATCATTAGACGAGTAGGTGGCGCATTGGCACTTTTGGTTGCCCCTTTGAAATATCTCACCTTAGTATCGAAGTGCCTAACCAGTATTGCCAGGGAAATGTTGGGCTTCAGAGGAAGGAAACTCTGTACTTTCTAACAAATTCAGTAAATTGTGGCCTTAATATTACTTACTATAGAAATAACCTCAGGGACTTTACTCCTTTGGTCCATATCTGTACGGAGTAGTGGGGGCATGAATGGGAGTAATATCAGGGTGGCGAGGCGACGCTCTCACCTTCTTCAATCGCACGGCTTCCAAGTCTTTACCCTACGTGTACAAGCCCAAAAGAGACCTAACAGTTTGCGATTTAGAAGCCGGGCGGGGCTTTGAGAACAAGCTCGAGATGTTACTCGTCATAGTGGCGCCAAGAATAGGGAGCTACCAGGGTCTTTGATTTTGAGTTTCTTGGGGTTACTTTCACGAAACTGGGTAATAATAGAACCAAAGGTGTTTGTAAACTCGCGTGCCTCATCTTCAATTACTATAAGACCAAATGCCACCCCTTCGCTCTCCAAATATTCTCTACACATCTCCTCAATACCTCAAATACGTTTACGTAACGAACATAACTCTTCATCATGCAACTCTCAAATACCATTCTCATCGCTCTTGTTCATGCCATGGCAGTGTCAGCACTCCTGTGTGAAAGCAACAAATTGCCTTTCCCAGGAAGTGCTGCACCAGGAGTATCATGCAGCAAACAAACAACCTGCGTACGTTTTCCTAACAGGATTAGACATCTCTTCTTCCAATCACTCCTCCCACGAGACTAGATGGAATTGAAATTCTAACAAGTAAAACATAAAGTGTACACCTGACGCCACGAGTGAAAACCCTGCATTCACAGTCGAAAGACAGGGCGAAGAAATATTAGACAAGGATGGGAAGAGTATCTCTTGCCAAGCTGGATATTCAACCATTAAAGGCGTAAGTTACCTAGTTTTCCTTTTCATCCGCGATATGATTTCACATATGAGGATACTTTGCTAACAGGAGACTGAATTAAGCGTGTCTACTGTGTCTAGACTTCTTTACATAATTAGGAATATCAGTTTCTTAGGTCAATGTATATAATCGGTATACCGCACATAGAACTTTGATAGCTTAGCAAACTCATAATCCGCATGTGGTAATCTTCCGTCTCGTGTGATGTACAACCCCAGATAGCTACTTGGCTACTAAACATAAATCCTCCTTTCTCCCTTCCACACGTTATAGCTCTAGGACTTGTCTAAACGGGGCAAGTATGACCAGATAGGGCCACCAGACTCCAGTGCTCATAATTTGACAAACGATCCTTACTTAACGATTACCTACACCACTACCTCACAATTCCCCTCCTGCTATTACGTGCCTTGCTTTCAAAATCTTGCAGTTACACCTCTCGCTTCTGAACCTTGTTATCCGTTGTTTAAAAGAATTCAAATAGTGGACAAGAAAGTACGAGGCCATGTTGCGATTGTAATTTGAAATCTCTAAGAGGTAGCCTTCTCTAAAGTAGACATCGCTTAACAGTCAATTCGTCTTCCAGTACGCTCTCGCTTGTACTCAGCGAAAGCAAGTGTCGCATCAAGATTAGATGTTGTGACCACAACATAGCAAAAGAATTGAATAGCCTTGCAAGTTTGTAAAATATCCAAGTTTGCCAGAGTGGCGAAGCCCGACCTAACTCTGTAACCGTCGTTGCGGTGTGGAAAGGTGATGCGACCCTACCCTCGACTTCTACAAGCGAGAACATAGCAGCCCCTAGTCTTCCGGGCATTTCGCCTACTTAGCAGATAGTCAAGACAGTGAGACTTCGTCCCAATAGCAAGAACAGTGACCCATCACCGTGTATATAAAAAATATACAATAGCAAATTACTTAACATGCGATAGCGAGCCAGGGACGACGGTGAAGGCGGACAAGGCGAAGTGGAGGACAGCTTTGACCTTTGGGATGATTATAAAAACCGATCAGCACTCTGGGATAAACAATACACCAACTTTTCGACTAATGTGCTAACTATTTCATCGTTATGGGACTGGAATACCACTTTCACGCCACTGATCGAGTCCGAGGGCATATAACACAGGTTTTCGTATTATCGTTCTTTAGGTGGCGGCTAGAAATAGTGGGACTGCCGTATATCCGTCATAGAAAGGTGGCATTCTAGCAATAGGTAGAAGAGGGATGATCTAGTTGTCAAGTAATAGCATAGCTGTTAATGTATCCTTTAAGCGAAGTCTATCTACTTTTAGCATCAAAATCCAATACTAGTAGGCTCAAACATTTCTTGCTATTTGGCTTACCTTTACCCTGTTTACTATCTTCCCAAGTACTCCTTGGATGATACGATCTTGGGTAATAAAGCCTCCTAAAAAATGTCACCAATCACTCTCGCTTAATGCAGTCGCTTAATGCAGTCACCAAACTCAGATTTAGGCGAGCTTTTGGTAGGGGCTAGCGGACGGTCCTACTCACTATCATGTTCTCCTGTGGATATGGGCTAACTTGAATGCCACTTTCCGCCGGAAGCCCCTATTAGAGGACTAAACACAGGTTCCGGGCTTGCGTCCTCTAAGGCAACCAGTCTATATAAATTACTCCGTTAATTTCTGTTAGCCCTATAGGCACCCTTGTTGGCAGTCGCAAGAAGAAGTCGCATACTTATTATACAATCTGTAAAGAACGCTTGAGACATTAGTTTCTGTTCAACGTTAACAGCAGCACATCTGCTTGCAGATATTCCTTGTCCGAATTATTAACATAGGAGATATATTTAACTATGATGTGTTATTTACTGCTAATTTTCTATCCACTGATTCCTGTTTTTCATGAAGTAAACTTACGGGGAATGGGTTTTCCTGACTAGGCTGACTTGCTCCAAATTACCCAAGGTTTGGTTATGTACTGGTAATAGACGGGACAACAATGCCACTCAAATAGCGATTCCTGGCTAAACGCCATTTCACCAAATTTTTGACCGCAGAAATGCCCTTCTAATGCCGTTCATTACTTCAGTAATTCTTCAGTGCCAGTCTGATGACAACTGACAATTAGATTTCGGTCGGCAGAGGAAAACGTGGCAATGCTGCCAAACCTATATGGCACTTTACCCAACACAGTCCTGAAGTGTACTCCTCACTTCACGATGAAAATACGCCGAAACTACGATAAATTAAGCCCACTGACATATTTCTTAGTGTTTTTTGTAATTAGCACTGGAGTAGAAACTATTCTTCGACTGTGAGCAATATCTAGAACAGACGACAGAGCTTCTTTCAGCGAAATCAGAATGCATATAATCTAGGAACCTACCATTCAGTCCGTAAGTCAGTATTGGGAATAGTGGCTTGTGGGGAGTAATTCAAAGCATTTTAACCAGAGAGTGCGTGACAGTCTAAGTGAGATACATAAGAGAAGGCATGTCTACTAGTGCGTCCATTTAGGCCAATTCACCTAAGTTGTATATTTCATATGGGGCAGATTTCAGTTGACAAATATGCTACCTATCTGCCTTGCTGGCAAAAGTTCGATTCGTTTTTGACAGAGATGCCACATGAGTACATGTCATAAAAGTGTTTTAGTCAGAAATAACCAAATTTTTAACATCTAATTATCTTTCTCGCAAAAAGGAACGCTGCGATGAACTCACTGGTAAGCCAAATTCAATTGACGCTTGTTTGTGCTGCGAATGGTGCGTTATTCTTACACCGTTTGGGTGTAAGGGTCCGATGTCTATTAAAAAGAATTGCTAGTCTTTGAATTCTTAACATTATCATATCATTTTCTCAGTTGGTTGAATATTTGCACAGCTAGAAGCCAAAACGAGAAGAAAATACTGTGTCTTGTTTCGCGAAAGTTTGGGAAGGTTGTCCTCCTAAGAGATTAATTCCGCGATTTTAGTTATAGACTATTATAGAATAGGTTATCAGTTTGTCTAAGCCAGGTCTATGCTAACTTGTATGATTCCAAAGATTCAACTAGCGAAGGTGAGTGGGCCGAGTATGGGAAGTCTAAATAGCCTTAAAACTAGACTCCCTCAAGTACTAACTTGCGGGATAACTTAAATTTACGATCTGAGCGTAGTTAGTAATAATTTGTACAGTCCCCTCCTGGTTCTACAAGTCAACTTTACACCTCTAACACGGCTTTCGCATGGCTTTAGTCTACCTCTTAGAACTGGTAAACAAGCCTTGATAGTCGGTGACAAAATCGGCCTATTGGCGCGCAGCAGATTTGCAGGTCTCACTTTTTAAATGGCAAAAATCTATAACTAGCTTTTATAGAAGCCTTCAGGACGGCGTGGGGTGTTCTCTCAAGATGCTTTTCCTATTCATAGTGTTCTAAGAATAAACATATGACGTAAGTTGAAAATATTCTGTACCTTCTATCTTGGCGCGGATATCGACGCGATTAATCCTCAAGCGGGCTTCTCTTTGACGGAATTGTGTACTTCTCGGATCACTTGGTTCAAATGCTTCTTAATATACCTTGTGTGTCACAATACACTACTATATTCTTCGATATGACAAATCCTTGTTAGCACGGTCTAGACCTTATGATGTCGCCGAATGTTTACAACAGCGCAACATGCGATACAGTAGTAGAAACGTGACCCTCGTCAGCCACGGTCCTCACTTTTTGACATTCACGCCCTTCATAAGTACAGTACTCCAGCACGACAACATATTCTCTAGTCCTGAAATATATAACCATCACCTCATCACCGTGATGATCTATCATCCTCTTTGAACTTCACAAACAACCGCACGTACTTGTACCCTCGGCCCGATTTCATGCAATACAAAGTTGGATGTCCAAAACGGACACCGAAAGGCCAAACCCCCCGGCCAACAGGTAATCTCTACCAATAAGCCTTCTCCAACCAATGAAAGCATGTACTTGGTGCTGATAAAAAGTTTGTGCCAGACTTATTTGAAGAGTTTTCATAAGGCGAAAATCAGGAGTCAATTTTTGGATAGTGAAAGCAAATCTGAAGCTCTCAAGGCGCGGCGAACCGACACGCTCCAGAATTACAGAAAAAGCAGTTTCAATGCAATCATGGCTATCCAAGATATTTTGAACTGGCATTATTCGAACAAGCAAAATTTCGCCGAGAGAGATCTTCCACGTGTAGCCCGCTTAGAGCGGCGGATAAGAAAAGCAATTCCTGAGCTGGGGTTCCCAGCAATTACTGGGGGAAGTGATAGGAAAGGCATCCTTCTGGAAGACTACATGCATTCTTCTCTGTCTCAGCGGGCGCAACCATGAGGCGTAAAGGGATGGCCGTGAGAGGCCGCCCTGCTTGTCATTGCATCAAGCTCGCCACCAAGAACACCAAGGACTGTCGGACACCAAGGATATCAAGGATATCAAGAGCGGGAGGGGAGATCTCAACTCCACCTCACTGGCCTCAACGTCGGCCAAGATGGCGCAAAATTACAGCTAGAGTCAAAGGAACTGAAAGACGCATGTTCTTGTAGCCTGTTTACCTACCTCAACTTAGTGGAGGAGGCTGATCATGTTTCTGCACGCGACCATCACACTTGATATATATGGGGAACAGAATAGGCCTCATCCGAAAGAAGGTTTGGCTGGTAGAGCTAGGGCACCATTGCATCGGGGAGCCCACAGCATCCAGTTGGTCGGTTCCTTCCTGGAAGAATCCCCAACTGGTGCTCCGTAAAAGAGAACGAACGATAAGCAGGGCAGGATTGGCTAACATAACACATACACATGTACCACGTTAGAGTAAGTCAAACCCGGAACCCGCCCGCTGAAAACATTTACTAAGTCTACGAGAACTCGAAGCTCAGCAGAATTCTGGTGACCATGGAATTGTATTCACCATATCTTCCGGCTGTATCGCGTATCTTTGAGGTCCCACATTATTCGCACTGGAATCTCCTCTAGGGTCCCAAAATAAGCTCGGAGTCTATTTTTCACGATCTATTCCCCGCCAAAATCACATGAGCATGCGAAATGAAATGTTTTGGAATGCGTAATTTTATACTGCTAAAACAGTAAAACTACGCGAGGCTGACCAGTAACAGTTCACCGTTCTGGCTTACTATCGTAGAAGTATCTCAGTATCTGTTTCCAAGGCATAACCCTGGTGAACCCCAGCGGAGATGGTCCGTTCCAGGCGAGCGGACTTCAATTGCTCTTCCAGAACATTTCTGCTTTTGCCAAGAAGGTTCTAGTCATCACGGGGAAATTTGAGGATTTGGCGGGGCGGGAGGAGGGTACAGTGAGGATTGGAGAGGAGAAGAGGACTCGAGCCATGAGAAAGACCTCGATTGAACTCAAGCTTATCACGCCACAGCCCTGTTTGCCTCCCCACCAGTGTTGAATCAAAACGAGTGTTTTCGAGAAAGCCGCTCAACAAGTCTTCTCTCGCTAAAACTCCAACAGCCGACCCAGCTCCAACTGTTTGGGTGGCGGATGCCCCGTTTTACGTAGGTGTAGAAATATTGACAGCCCAAAGCAGCATGATTGGTTTCTACAATTGAACGGTTTTTGACGGGCTCCTGTCATTCGCTGCATCCCTTCCACCAGCGGCTCTTGGCGGCTCTTATCTGTGGATCGACGGGAGGCAATGGGATGAGACATGCACCTGCAATGCATGTTTCTAGCGGGGAACTTACTAGCCTCTATATCCCCGTCTCTTTCCCAAAGCGCCCCCGAGGGCCAAGGTGCCAGTATCCCCAGCGGCCCAGGAAGCTTCGCCTCTTGTGTGATGCTTGTTATGTCTGGGCGATCCCAGTATATTTCGTCTTTAGCTCGAATTTTTATCCCTCGGTGACGCCGCCGAGCCAGTCAGCGTTCAGTCTTGAAGCTCCTTGCAAGTTTACCGAGCTTCAATTTCTCTATCGTTCATCCAACAACCCGGCCAAAATGCGTATCTACGGTTTTCCATAAACAGTTAGACCGAGATTCTGTGTCCTGTACTCGAGTGGATGGCAGGGGAAACATGTCTGCTGCGTGGGTAGTGGGTAGTTCCCGTCCTGCGATCTTCTACTTAAGTCGTGCACATTCCCAAGTCTAATTCTCTGACTTTTGATATCCTATTCATCCACTTCCTACCCTCTCCGTGTAGAGTCAAACTTTCATTTCATACAATTATATATTTGTTTGTAGGAAATAGTGCTGGCTCAAAATGGAGGAAAAGACTCAGGACAAATATGCCCCATCTACGACGCCATCGCCTACCCCAGGCGATGTCGAGATGGGGGAGACCGACAAACTACACAGAGCTCTCAAAGGTAGACACATGCAAATGATTGCAATCGGTGGTTCTATTGGAGCTGGTCTGTTCGTCGGTTCTGGTGGTGCTCTGTCATCTGGTGGACCCGGTGCTCTGGTTATTGATTTTATCATTATCGGTTTCATGTAAGGTTGCTTCTTTCCTAACTTACCCGTATTACACTAACACATGATCACAGGTTGTTGCTTACTGTAAATGCTATGGGAGAACTCGCTGCTCTTTACCCTGTCGCTGGTTCTTTCTACAACTACTCCATTCGATTCATCGACCCTGCTTGGGGATTTGCTATGGGGTGGAATTACGCACTTAATTGGTTAATCGTCCTGCCTTTCGAATTGACTACTGCTGGTATCACAATCGCATTTTGGACAGATCCAGATGATACTGGAACTCCTTCCATCAACGTTGCCGTCTGGATCACCATCTTCTTGGTTATGGTCACTGCTATCAACTTTTTTGGTGTTAAGGGATACGGAGAGGTTGAATTCGTTCTTGGTCTTATCAAGGTTATTGCCATCATTGGATTCATTATTCTGGGTATAATTATCGATTGTGGTGGTGTTCCAACCGACACTCGTGGATATATTGGAGCGAAATACTGGCACAATCCTGGAGCATTCCGCAACGGTTTCAAGGGTTTCTGTTCCGTGTTCGTCACTGCATCATTCGCCTTTGGCGGAACCGAACTTGTTGGCCTCGCAGCCGCTGAATGCGCCAACCCCAGAAAGACCATTCCAAAGGCCACGAAGCAAGTATTCTGGAGAATCACTCTGTTTTACGTTATCTCACTCTTCATCCTCGGTCTTATCGTCCCATCTGATGACCCAACACTCTCCAAGGCATCTGGAGGACACACTCGTTACTCTCCATTCGTTTTGTCTTTCAAGCTCGCTGGAATCAAGGTTCTCCCATCTATCTTCAATGCAGTGATTACTTTGAGTGTTATCTCGGTCGCCAATTCTTGCACTTTTGCCTCAACGAGAACTGTTCAAGCACTTTGCGCCGCTGGTATGGGGCCAAAATGGGGTGCTAAGGTTGACAAAAAGGGTCGTCCCTGGGTCATTCTTATCGTTGCCCTTACCTTCGGAGCTTTGGCATATGTTAATGTTGCTCCACAAGGAAGCGAAATCTTCACTTGGTTGCTCTCCATTTCCGGTCTCTCCAACTTCTTCACCTGGGGTTCCATCTGTTTCGCCCACATTCGATTCCGTAAGGCCTGGGCCATGAATGGTCGTACAGTCGACGACCTTCCATTCGCTGCCATGTTTGGTACCACTGGCTCATGGATCGGTCTCGGTCTCAACATTCTATGTCTCATCGCCCAATTCTACGTCTCTCTCTTCCCTATCGGAGGACAGCCAGACGCTAAGGCTTTCTTTGAGAACTATCTCGCTGCGCCAATCGTTATCGCTTTCTTCATCGGCTACAAGTGCTTCTACAAGCAATGGTCTATTGGTGTCGATCTATCACTCATTCAAATCGACGAGGGCCGTCGTGATTACGATATGGTTGCATTCAACGAGGAGATGGCTGCCGAGCGCGCTGAGCAAGCTTCATGGCCAGCGTGGAAGAGACTCTATAATAAGATGTTCTAGATTTAATTCATGTTTTGCTTTCTGCGCGGTTAGGCTGTATAAAAATTTTGGCGATACATTAATTATTTATTATGATGGTTGGAGATTAGGGATGGGACATAATGGTTCCCCGGGGTTTAAGCTATCGTACTTTGTAAATATGCCCAACGACTGTTACGTTCAAACATTGATCAAGACTATCCATCTGCACATGTGATGCTATGCTCTCGTTTTGAATAATATTGAAACTCACCCTGCAAACATAACTGCGCCGTTGACTTGCTCTATCTACACGCTTGAACATCCTGAAAATGAGTCAGCATACGCCGCATTCCTCGCAGAAGCCTGTTGTACAACCTTCCGAATTCTGTAATCTTACCGCTCCAATCTATTTCCAACCTAATCTAGTTCCAACCATGTCAACCCAACCAAAGTAACCTTCCATCTTCCCCCTTCCAGCCCCGTCTCGTTCGACGAATCGCACTTTTACATTGCAAATGCAGCTTCGGCAGGTTTGTCCGGCGTTCTTTTGCATACAGTACTTTATCGGGTAACTATTACCTCCCTCTTACCAAATACCTTGCCTCTCACAGTCTAACCCCAGCCCGTCCACTTCCTTGTTTATTGAAACTTTCGGATTTTCTCAGGCAGTACTGTACTGTATAACTAGGTAGGATCTCTTACAATAATTGGAAGTATATTTTCCGGCGTTTTTCTGGTGTTTTGTTTTAGGGGGTCAAGGTACCCCGCGCTCTTCGGGTCCTGAAAAAACGTCGGATTTTATACCTTGCACACCCTTTACTTGAAGACTGATTACAAATGCTACCTAAATTATAAAAGCATATAAAATTTATTAGCTAACTCAGAATTAAGTAAACTATTATTATAGTAGTTCTTAAGTATTTTCCTTACCTTATTATTATATAGCGCTGTATAATTGCTGAAAGAGAGCTCTTTTTTACAGGGGTAAATTCCGACGTTTTTTCAGGACCCGAAGAGCCCGCGTTTGGAACGCCGGGTTTTTAGGTAATGGGCCCCGTCTTGGTGCCAGAGGTAGAGGCTAAATATTCTCCGCAGCTCGCCATCGGCAGTGAAAGCTCGGGAATGGCGCACTTCAAAAGTTAGGTTTGCAATGCTATAATTGTGAGGCCGAGTTGCGGGAAGTTACGAAGAAGGAAAATTTGAAGGTGACATCAACACGAGCATGTACCGCAGAAGGCAAAAGACAAGTCCATCTATTCTATTCAGGTACAAGTAAATAACAGGGTTCCTCTGCCTTTTTGTATCGCTATAGATACATTAATATATAATCAACAATCTTGCTATATCTGGCTGACCAATAGAGCAAGTCCTACCTACAGGCTAGTACCAAGTACCAAGTATTATGTACATTCACAGCTGCCTTCACTACAAAACATATTATATTAGCAGCCGTTATGATAGCGTATATTCTTTTTTTATATACTCACTGGCAAACGGCGTTATTTCCACCACAGATAACACAATCCGCGGCCGAAGTACATCTGGCTTTTGCATGTACAACGCTAAATAGCGTGCTGCGTGGCAATGGTGGCGAGTACGAGTTTTACTGTTGTAAAGCGCATGTTGGCGAATATACAGCTTAGATGTGGTTGATTGAGAGTAGACGATGGATGTGGAGGGTCTGTGGAGTTTAATAGGAGAGAAGAGGGGGTTCACTTGTATATATGTACTCTTCTTGTTAGAACATAAATTGTAAGAGGGTAACCCTTGAGAATAAGTAGGTTTACAAAAACTTTCTTCCCACGATTCTCGCCATCGATTGTCAAATTTAATCGCCTATTCAAGGTTTTTGATTACAGGCGGAACTCGTCATTAGGAGGTTCTCGGACAGGGGTTCTCTAAGGATATGAAGGAGGATATCCTTATACTGTAGCGAACCCTTGGTATAGGAGACGACAAGGTCGCATATCCAAGTGTTAGGAATAAAGAGTATAGTACCTAGTAATACTTACATAATTTTGGTATTAGACGTAAAATTCTTTAATTCTTGTCGCTTACTCCTATATGAGTAAGGCAGTTGGTTACTCATATAGATGATGTGCTGTTATATCATACCCCTTCCAGATAAATTGATCAAGCTCGTCCATAACGATGGAAATCTCGTACCTTTTACATGATCTAGTTTTACTAGTACCATCTCCCATTGATCGCAGCGGCTTCTCTACGTAACAAGGCACCCGATAGTATACTGGTATCAACTATTCCTCTGGGTCCAAGCTAAGCGTGGGCACGATACTTTTTTAGGATTCGTCATCTTACGTTTATGATCCTCTTTTTGAGGAGATATTGCTGCAATATTAAAGCTCGGATCTTTTTGTCGATTATTGTTGTCAAATATGCTGAACTGGCGGGTGATGCAGGCGCTCGGTGTGTTGTGGGGGAAATCCTCCGATGTTATACCTTCTTTTGTCGTCGGCACTGGCACCTGCATGTTCGTAACTTCGTGGGGATGGATATGGAGATGGGCAGGGGATCCAGAGGGGACAAGGTTGGGGAGACGAAAGTCCGGACGTCTTGCGGCTGTTCTCTAGCTGAACTGTGTCGCTTCTTCAGGTCGGATCGTGATCATGGTCCAAGTGTCCACATGTCAAGGTCGTTCCTTCCTTGTTTGGATTGACGACATTCTTTCAATTCGGCTCGAATAACTCAGGTGCACGGTCATTCATTAACTCCAATGGTCAATCTCGATCTGTGAAGAGAAGGGCTCCGAGGTAGAAGTGTAATTCCTTCGCCATTCGGTACTCTTTCCCTCAGACAAAAGACTATTTTTCTTGCGGCAGCAGAAACAAGGAATAGAATTCTAAACCAGGGTGGAAGTAAGGAGGGTGAACAGTTGAAGCTGAACACTGTCACTCAGGTTATATGTGGGAGAAGTCTATATCGCCCAGATCCGAGTCTCTGATTCGCTGGTTTAGCTGAATATCGGGGCCAAGCCGTAATATAGTCAAGGACAGTGTCCAGTTTCAACTGTCCACCCTCTTTATAACTTATATGCATGATTCGTTGATAGTCAGTCTCGTAGGTATGGCTTGCTATCACCTAAGCTTTATTGTTGGCATGGCATAAAACTTATACTGTAACATCATTCTACTGTATTCTTACCAGCACAGGTTCATAGCCCAAAGGCAGTTCCATGGAGTGCATGTTTCGAGTAACAGGAAATCGGTCATAAATTTAGATGTTGAACTGTAGCGTCCACCTTGTGTGGTTTCCGGAAAAAGTTTAGATGGAGCATTTATTCAAACTGAGCACAAATAGACAAAAGGTCAGTTCACTTAGAACGCAGTCTTTTGATTGGAAGTTTTCGCTAAATGGCGGCTCTCAGAGGTTCGAGGGTCTTAATAAAACACTCCCGCTCTTCATCTGAAAATACACGTTTTCCCGAAACAACGCAAGGTGGACAATACAGTACTGTAGTAATGTTGCAAGGAATTTCCATACGTTTAGATTCACGAGTAAATTTGTGGCCAAAAAGGCCGTGGGTGACATCGGCTTAACTTCCAGAAGTCGGATGGACGGAACGGAACGCCTTGAAGATAGAAGTTCAGATGGCTTTCCAGAGCCATGAAAAAGTATTGATGATGGGAAGAGCGTGTTTACTTAAGGGTTTCACTGTGTTGATCGCAAAATTTTCACGTTGACCAAACCTTAGTGAAGACGAAAGCTGGATGGGATTAGGCATAAGCAGAAATACAACTCCGAAAAAAAGATTTTGCCACTGAATGGGTAAGCCAATTGGTGTATCGACGGGGGTGTCTTCTTTAATGTGGACATCTGGAACTAACTAGGTAGATTAGTCGGGGAGAATGTGTTTGAAACAGAATAACTTGCCTCCTGCCATCAATCGCTCATGAATCATGAGACCAAAAAGCTGATGCTCTATTACAAATATGATGTAAATGTTGGTTTTAGGAAGTTTGTGCAAAGCACAGAATAAAACAATTGAGAGGGCTCGCTTAATCGCTTTGTATCCACCATGTTCCTGGATAAGGGAAAAGGAGGGCAACGACCCAACCTGTACCATTTCTAGACGAATGGAAAATTCGCGGCTGGATATGCAGAACGGGATTCGTTATCATGCATTTCCCTCCTTCTGTGCTGTGCTCTATCGTGGATGCAGTCAGTCTTACCAACAAGACTATCGATTTGACCAACTGCAGTGAATATGTATGTAGAATATGCGGCACAGCTCCCCAACCAACAGTATTGATTGGATCTTGAAGTTGCCAAGGATCATAGCTGAGCAATAGATGTCGATGAGCAAGGTTTATTTCGGAATGACATAAGGAGGAGCTGATAAGAGATTCGTCTTGTGCGAGGGTATAGACCACAGTACGAGTATGTTGGTTTGGTCGCTGGTGCCAAGAGCTTTCTAGAATTAAGCGAAGAAGCGAAGCACATCAAAACAAATGCGCAGCGGGTAGAAATCGACATTTATCTTGTTTTCAAAGAGAACGGATATTGACTGACGAAGCCCCAATCGTTTTTACCGAACAGATTATGCAGATAACCCTTTAAATAGTTTCGACCTACGGCGAACAAATGCCGTCTATTTTCCAGCGACAGCTATCAACAAATCTATTATGAATGGTTACTGCGGCGGCCTCCCCTTTCATGGGAATTATCTTGTACCAAAAATGTTTACTGTGTAGGGTTGTTAAATTATTTCTAATTTATATAAATTATTTATAATTAGTAAATTAGGCAATTATCTGAAAATAAATTATTTTATAATTATATGCGTCACGTGATATTTACATAATCTCGGAGCGGAAGATCCTAATAGCCTGAAGTCCCTAAAGAAAGACTTGTTAAGCGTAAAAGAGCGCTTATATAATTAGAGGAAGAAGACGATAACGACGACGATAGTAATACTAAGCTTGAAGACTCGAGCGAGCATGATATAGACGACCAAGATTAGCTTCACAGATAATTCTTTGAATTAAATACTATTTTACATACGTTTTCGTAGTTTTTTTTAGTGAAATTAGCCTACTTCTATACCCTTATTTGCTCTATATTCACCCTCTATATATACTATATATTCATTGCCAAGATCTAATATTAGAGCCAGAATCTTTAATTATTATAAATTATAGGAAAATAAATTATTTATAAATTATCTAAAATTAGATTTAACAACCCTATTACTGTGAGTTAGTGACCATGGCTGTAGTCTACTACTGGCAGAAGATCGATCTCTCAATGCTTTGTGCATTGTTACTTTTGCAGGGGCTCAATGTTCTTAGTATATCAAGCAATACTGTAGATACACGTGAAGTCGTTGGTCTGCTCCATTCAGGATTCCAAATCAGTGAGATATATAAGATAAGTATGAAAATATTTCTGAAAAGCCTAGCAAAATTGGGAACACTGTTTCTTGTGCCATATCAAATCTTCCCATTGAATAGCTTCAAATATATCAGGATGGAGCTACTAGAATAATGAGCAGTGCCGGGGAACGATGAACAACTATTTCTCCGTGTTGCATAGATCTGGTGTCAGAAAAGGTTCATTGACTACCTCATTTTCGCACTAAATACCTTGTTTACATTGTCCAGCCTTCCAGAAGCGGGAAAGAAAACCATCCAAACACATCGCATTACCATCTCCCTCTTCTGCCTCTAGTATTTTCACGAGCCCATTTGCTACGCTTGAACCACTCAAAAGAAGGATTAATCTTGCCACCTGTACCAGCACTAATCTTCTCGCCAGTGAAAGTACATTCATCGCCCAAAAAGCCACCTCCGATTGTCCCCTCAATCTTGGTTCCTCTCGGTTCACAGAACTTGAACTTGTACGACCGGGAGTCCGTTCCGACCTGGATTGGCTCCCAAGAAATTTCGCCGTTACCACTTTCTTCGCCACGCCAGCGAAAAGTCCAATTGCGGTATTTCTCCGAGGGCTGTGAGATTGCTCCAAGCTGGAATTCATCTTCGTATCCATCTTGTACCTCTTCATTATCACGCTCCTTGTCGTAATCACTATCTCCATATCGTTCCTCCATGCCGCCATATCCATCTTCATCGCTATCACTATCATACATCCTCTTTCTCGACATGTTGCCGACCTGTGGCTTGCTGCTTGCTGATTTCTCTTTTATACCCTTCTCTGGTTGCTTCTCGAATCTAAAGACGCCAGCAATTATATCAAAGTCAAACTTCGCGCAGAGTTGGTTCTTGACGGCGAAAATCTCTAAAGTGGAACTACTAGTGTCAACATTCCATGAGGATTCGATTGTTGGGCAGCAAATCCGATATTTGCCAGTAACATCCCACTCTTTGCCATTTCCAGCCAACTTCCTTAGACGTTCGACTTGAGCTCTTTGAAACGACTTCTTTACTGCCAGCCATTCTTTGCTTTTATTAATGTCTGATGTTGAACGAGCGATAATGGCAATGGAATCATATGTCTCGCTTTTCTCGGGATGACCTTCTGGAAACTTCTCGCACTTATATGCGAGATCAGCCTCCAGAGCCAGTCCTGCAACTTCCGTGTGATAAGTTTTGAATCGGAATATGATTGGCTTCGACTTCTTCTCGCTTGACGGAAAGCTTTCTGATATCATTCGTCCACCATTGATTTTGGCCTTCTCTTCATCTGACATGACAAGCCATTGTGCATTGAAAGTTCTTACTCTCTCCTTTTCTGCTTCTACTGCTGCCTTTTGCTTCTGCTCCCAGTAATTCCTCACCATTTTCGTCTCCAAGGCTCGAATATCGGCGGTCATTTCAGTATTTGGAGCGGCTCGTAGTCGTGCTTGGAAGGCTTTGGTATCACTGCCAGAGAAATCGAGTCCACGAAAGATGCATTGTGCTTTCCACCATTCATCTGATTTTGCTTGAATGACTGGTTGTCGCTTTAGAATTTGATTTCTTGCTCCGCGGGCAGGCTCTAGTAGTGGGAGGTACAATTTTGCATTTTGTTCATAGTTGATTCCAAGGATTGAGATTTGACTGCCGTTGCATTTCACCAAGAAACGGTTATCGAGTTTGACCTCAGGGGGTGCAGTGGACACTTGAGGCATGATTGACTTGGTTCGCAGGTTCTGATTGATTGAACTGAGAGTATTTATGTCGTCGCGTGGAAAGAACGTATGTTGTTTTTGTGGGCGGAGTGCAGGTATCTTTGCTTTTGCGTGTTTGTTTATCAACAATATCAAGGTAACCTCCGTAACTCTAAGCTGGAATAATTCCGATTCACTGTCTCCTTTGCCTTGCGGTCGTCAGGTGACAACCTTCCGGACAATCCGACTGAAAATCGTCACAATTTACAATGCGGTTGTATGAAGTCAAGATCCATCTGCCGCCTGCGGCTACTTTTAAGCTTTCGGGGTCCTGGTTATATTTATAACATGCTGAGAAGTTAAGAGTCTGTTTATTCTTCGGAGGTCAGAAAAATCCACGCCCTTCTGGGTGAAACTGGAAGGAAAAAAGATTGCTGCATTGTGATTGGCTGGGTTTTGTTTGCTATCAACTTGGTTGCGGGGCGAGGTCGGAAAGGGCCAGGGTGAAGCTGGAACCTTTTTTTAAAAACCTATGATTACTTCTGCAGAAGCGGTCAGTTTGTACAACATATTGTAGCCAACTACATCGACTCTTCTCTACCTCTCATGACGATATATAATTGACCTAGAAAAATCGATATATCATATTTCTATGGTTTATTGTTGCGACGCGACAACCCCACCATGCAAGCCACGCGCATCCGAAGTGGAGTCGCTGCATCCAGGTTGTTGGGATTGGGAAGGTGGACAACTACAACCGTCCCGACATTCTCGACGAAATTTTCTGGTGTCAAATCGGATATACGGGTTATAAAACGGCCAAAATTTCAATCGAGATCTTTCCACACTCGGCAAGATACCCCTATCAGACCGAATCTTTCGACCCAATATGCCCGGCTACTCCTAGGATTCGTTCCAGTGTTATTTTTTCTTTCGTCTTTACAGAATCTGGAAGCTGAGTCACCAGATAAACTTGATGTAATAGGGAGGAAAATCAGGCTGAGCGAAGTAAAAAAACATGGCCCTACTTCAGAAAGACCTTGGGTCATCAGAGGGGTGAAGGTTTACGACATTACGGATTGGATACAGGGGCATCCTGGAGGTGAGGTGATTTTGAGGGCTGCTGGTGGAAGCGTTGATCCTTATGTGAGTATTTTTCTCCTTTTTTCAAATCAGATCAATTTAGATGGTTTGTATCAAATTTGTCTGAGATCATCCCTTGGGAGGCTAGTTCAAGTGAACAAAATTGGTTGCAGTTGATAGATGTGGGAGCTAGGTTTGGACAAAAGTTCATGTACTAAACTCAAAGGATTTCTTAAGCGAGATGTCTCATGGAATGGAAGCGAATTACGTGACTTTGAAGACATCCAATGAGTAATTTGCCTGTTGAAGGAAGAGTACGAAATACTGACCGTTTCAGTGGAAAATCTTCAGTATCCATCAAAAGCAAGAAGTCTACGATATTCTCGAAATGTATCTAATAGGGGCTGTCGACCCCCAAGATCTGAAAGATGGTGCTGTCCCCTCAGACAACATTGAAGATCCCTTTGAACACGATCCTAAACGAGACCCCAAACTCCACCAACACACTTCCAGGCCATGCAACGCAGAAACCCCCGGTGAAGCACTGGCAACATTCATAACACCAAACAACGTATTCTACGTCCGGAACCACATGTGGGTGCCATCACTACCTCCGAACACCCATCTCACAATCGAATTGCCGGACGGCGAAGAAGTGACCTATACCCTCAAAGACTTGAAAGAGAAATTTCAACAACATACAATAACTTCAACTCTCCAATGTTCAGGAAATCGTCGCGCTCACATGACATCCTCCTGTGGAAACACCTCCGGTCTCCAATGGCAAGTAGGCGCCATAGGAACAGCAACCTGGACCGGTCCATATCTTCGCGAAATCCTCTCTCACGCAGGTTTCCCCGTTTCCTCCCCACCGCCAGATGCAAAACACATACAATTTCTCGGTCACGAAGCGTACGGGGCCTCCATTCCAGTCCAAAAAGCCATATCACCAAATGGCGACGTCATTATAGCTCATTCCATGAACCACCAGCCCATTCCAAAAGATCACGGATATCCCCTTCGCGTTATCGTCCCGGGCCATGTCGCAGCTAGAAGTGTGAAGTGGTTGAAAAGCATCGTGATTAGCGATGAGGAAAGTACCTCCCAATGGCAGCGACGAGACTATAAATGCTTCGGTCCCAACGAGGTTGGATCTGAAAATTGGGAGACCGCAAAGTCGATCCAGGAAATGCCTGTCAACAGTGCTGTTACATCCATTACTCCTCGAAAAGAAGGGGGCTTTTTGGTGAAAGGATGGGCGTACTCGGGTGGTGGGAGAGAGATTGTTAGGGTGGATGTTAGTACAGATGATGGGAAAAGTTGGAATCAAGCTACGTTAGAGCTTCCTGAGGCGAATATGGGGAGCAAATATTGGGCCTGGAAACAGTGGCAGTATAATATTGATACCCCTAAAGGAGGTTCCACGCAATCAACCGCCACCGAGAAGGAAAAGATGATTCTAGCTGTCAAGGCTACGGACGAAGCATACAACACTCAACCCAAGGATTTCCAACCCATCTATAATGCGAGGGGCAATCTTGCTATAGCCTGGCATCGAGTACCTGTTGAAGATGCAGTTTCTGTTGCGAAGAAAGAACGAGGGGGCTGGTGGCGATGAATGAAGTGTACAGTACAGTTTGTGGTTGCCATGTATTTCTTTACCCGATTCTCTCATGATTCGAAGATTTCCTTTGTCTATTATTTAACACGAGTCTGCGATCAGCTCGAGCTCAAAAACTGTATAACATCATAGAATTAGCAAGCGTGTTGGTATCATTCGTGGATCGGAGGAAGAGAAAGAAAGAAATACCCCAGAAACAATTAGTTCAACTTTCACATACAACAAAACACCTTTGATCAATTATCATTCCGGAACTTCTAGCACAGTATCTATCGTGGCTACATAGTCATTAGTTAGTTTACAGCGACGCCATCTGTTGATAAAAAAAGTAATTGTCTGTTCTCACAATTGGTTCCAGAGTAAGCTGTGTTTCCAGGAGAGTGAAAAATTGAATTCCCTGACTGGGCCACAATCAATACGCACCTATATTGAAGGGACAATATCAGCTGATTTTGAAGTGGCTCTGAGTGCCAGGGCCACGAATGCAGGAAGTCGTAGCTACATTTTCAAAACGCCCCTATACAAATTTGGAAGTCCCACTTGTCAAAGCCTGGGAACTGGGGGTTCGGGGGATTAGAGGTTTACTCTTGAACAGTCACAATTCTTGTACCCCTAGTGCATGCTAATATGAGAAATCAATAGTGAAGAAGAGAGGACCAGAGAATAAAAATTGGCCAAAGCAGCTGGGGGCCTTACAATGTGTCACCTGTGTTTATTTGCTGTACTCTAGGAATACTGAGACTAGCTAGTCAAGTACAGCCACCCCTCCAAACACCTCGTCCAGGCTTAAGATGTCCTGGTATACCACCGTCAAGCATCACTCCAAACGAAAACCTTTGATTTGTACAATCAAGATCAAAACATCAGATACGGTATCCACCCAAACACCAATGCTCCCAGAAAAAAAGGTACCATGTAGAAAAAGGTCATTCATGCCTCATCAATTCAATAAACCCCCAGCTCCGAAAATGCATTTCTATCTTCCTTGCTCCCTTGGGTATAAAAAACACCCTGATTAACTAGTTCACTCAACAAAATCGCAAAGACTGGACTCGATGATCATCGATTGTTGTTCTGAGGTAAAATCCGACTCAAACTCCTCAAGACTTCTTGCATCGGTACGTCTCGTGTCCCGACTTCTTCCTTCTCTCGTCGATCTCGTTCTTCCAACCTGACAGCGGATATTGCAAGGATTTTATCAGCGACTCTTCCGGCTGTTTGTTCGTACTGCTCGAGCTTGTGGACACCATCTGCAAACCGATCCACCTTGAATTCCAGCCCAGATATCAAATCCTGGACTTGTGTGGCCACCTTTTCTCGGAGGCTAAGAGCTGACATTGATGATACACTTGCCAAAATATTCGATTGTTCTGGAGACAGGAGTGACGCATCGATGTCAGAAAATTTTATTTCAGAAGAATTCTCAGGTAGTATAGGGGGCAGGGCTAGTGGAGATTTTGCCAGTGCTTTCCACTGATCGCGTTCCTGTTTCAGTCTAGAACCATGTAAGTATAAAACTTCATGGGAATGCGAGTAAGCCCAGATAACTTACAACTTGATTCTGGCGTCTGATTCTGCTATTTGCTCTTCTAGCTCAATATTCCGCGGATTAGGTTTCTTGATGACCTTTCTGGGTGCTGTATCTTCCCTAGTGAACCAGTCTGAATAGTCCGACCTATTCGAAAAATCTCTAAGAAGGCCTTCCTTAATTGTCCGCGCTACCAATACATTAGCAAGATAGCAGTTACACAGCAAATTCTACTCACCCATTTGTTCGCATAGATCATTCGCTTCACCATGCGACGGTTTCTCGCCCAACTCCCTTTCACCAACCCAGGTCAACAATTGTTTCATTCTCCTTGGTTCACTCAATCCATCTGCCTCGATATGCTTATAAAATTCGGACGTCTCCACTTGACGGTGTGGGATTGCGCTATGGCCATTCTCAATTAAAGAGCTTGCTCGTCTTCCACGAAGTCCTAAGCTACTCCTGCGCGTCCCCGTCCCTTTCTTCCTCATTTCCTTATTTCGGTCAATGACTGGAGTGTCGCTAAAAGGCAAGGTGATTATAGTAGGCTGATTTGTGCTATCCGAATTTTTACTGTGCGACTCATTTGCGTCTGTGGATCCAACCAAGTCCATGCTATCGAGCTCTGTTGTTTCCAGCACTGTCTCATTGCCATTGGATTCGCCATTCTGTGCTTTTCCCGTTGATGTGCGCGTAGCTTTTCTCTTCTTCGGCACATTACTAGAATCAACATCCGCTTTAGGTGTCGAAAAATTCGCTGGCCGTCCTCGGGGTCTCTTCTCTGGTGGCGCCTCCTCGTCGCGTTCTTTTGGTTTCCTACCCCTCTTCACTATCGTTACTGGTACTGGTGCCGGGGCGGGTCCGGGTTCTGGGGCTGCTGGTTCTGTTTTTGTTCGTTTAGATCCGCGTGTAAATACAAAGTCGTCGTCTGCCTCGTCGTATGCTGCCGTCTCAATCAGTATTGCGCGCCATCGACGTCGCCATTGAGGCAGCCCAGATCACTCACTGGCAAGCCGCTTGCTCCTCCTTCTTCCATTAGGTTGACTCATTCTCAACGTCTCTAAAGGTATTCGCGTTCGTACGAGGGTAGTCATTGATTAAGGTATGTGGCCGCGCATCGACTAGCGTAGGGGGGGTATTTCGGGAGTGAAGTTGGCTTTGCGGACTCGGGAGCTGTCGCGTAGTTATCGCAATCAGTTTCACGTCGATCGGCAGATGTGGAGAATCGGATACTCGAGATATGTAGTGCGTTGCGGTCGGGTATCGAGTTGCTGCTGCGAGGTATATGGAATAGTCAGATTTGATGATCCCGGAGAAGAGCGAGTACCATTGTTTACATTTCGCGTGATCAAAACCGGCGCTAGTGAATCCGGTCACCTGACCACTCCCGGTCCAGCATCACGTTTTGCAATTTAATGTTTCCCCACTTCAACCGCAAACCTAATCTCCTTTTCATGAAGCATCATTCTCGAACATCTGCTGCCAAATTTGTGTATCGTTCATTGCAAAATGCTGGAAGACACCTAGCCTTAAACCCTACTTAATCGTTGTGCTTAATCTAATGCCGTTCACTCTTTCCACAGAACTGCCTCAGCAGTTCTGGCAAGCCGCAAACTCGCGGTACACAAGAGACGTAGCAGTGGAAGGCCTCATTTTTCTAGAAGTAGAATAATCCTCAGTATTCGATATCAAACGATGCAGTCCACCCAAAGATCTAGTCTAAACACTGAGATTGGCCTAGAACTGTAGAATAATGGCAGGCTTTTACTGCAACTTTACCTGCCTATTGTCAGGCAACTTGATTTGGTAATGGCTTCAAATTCTCTCTATAGAGGTAGGTATTGAAAATCAACTCTGCTCTCGTCATAGTTTCTCTATCGTAACTAGGTCCCAGCCTCCCCGAATTCCAAGCGCTCTATTCTGTTAGATTTCTGAATGGGGTTAGCATAGTCTGGCATCATGTGGCCTTCTAACTCTGATAACCAAACAAGTCTTTTGGTGTTTTTGACAAATTTATCATTTCGACACATTCGAGCCGACTGTTATGTACACCTTGCAAGAGCAAATGTGGTCGATTTCCCAATGGATTTGTGTCTCTAGGTATTGTTCTAGTTGGGGTTCCGAGTGGCTGGGGGTACTGGATTGGTATGTATTTCAATTATCCCAATATATCGTTATTTTTCTCTTCGTGCCACAATCCCAGCTCAAAAAGCTCAAATTGCGGAGGACTGGATTCGCAATCACATGTATCTTATCTAGGCTTCTGAAGCCATTCCCAATCGGAATTCAGTATACGCCCTCTCTACTCGATATACAGTTTGTTAATACACACGTCAATTGAAATACAGCTATCTGTCGCTCCAAATGCTTACGCTCGGCTACAGGCTTTCCAAAAATAACACTCGAGGACCCAGAACCTATTCAGAAGGCCTCGTCCCGTCTGCATGTCACCTGTTCGATTATCAAATACAAACGTTCGCACATTAGGCTTCTACAAACGTATACAATACATATTACCTCACTTCATCTATTTCATGATATCCTCCAATTTTCTAGCTCAGCACGCTGCACGATGCTGGCTGCCGATCATCCATACAGAGCAGGTTTCTATTTAGCCTCACTCCGAACTCCCCACACCAACACACCTGACCTGCATCGCCTACATACATACGAGCATGCTCATTAAGAGCCGCCAGGTAGGCGCGAGTTTACATATTAAATGCCATTGTTGGCGAAGCTCGTACCTGAAACTCCCATGTCGAATCTCAAAGATGCAGTGTGTGATCCGAGAGTCGCTACCGCAGTATGTAAGCATATGTATGTCAACAGTTCAATTTTCTTGCACATTTTTCTTCAATTTCTCTTTTCTGGCCCACTCAAACGTCTTGTCGGTATCAATATGAGATTTACAATACTTACATCTGTGTTCTTATTAGGTGTTGTTAGTGCAACGACAGCTTCGAGTACAGAAAATGGCGATAGTCCCTGTGCAGTCATAAGCAAGAGATCGTCTCTTTCAGCATCTGGTAATTCTATGTCCAATAAAATTTACCTGCATACTAATTCAAGGGATAGGAATACCAACAGTCCCTGCGAAAACCGCTTACGACTGTCTCAACTCTGTCCCCTTGAATCCCCAAGCAGCAACGGATTTAGTTAATGCAATTCTACCATACATAGAATGGCAGTCTGGTAAAACTCCTCGTCTCTTCTTATTCCAAAGCTAAGACTCGACAGATATTGCTTACCTGAAAGATCCGCCAGCTAGTTATAAAATGCCAGCTATCGATCTTTGGCAGAGCTTCAACGATATTCTACAAGGGATCAAGGACGGCGATTTCGCAAATGAATATGAATTTCAGGTGAAGCTCTTTTCGACGTTCAATCGTGCGCATGATGGTCATTTCAGGTTTGCGCCAGATTTGATGAGTAAAATCCAGTTTCGCAGACGAGTTCAATTGATTTCTGTGAGTCGAGATGGAGGTGAGCTTCCGCGCATTTATGTCAAAGGCAAGTTTCATATCCAATCTTTACCTCTCCAATTCAGTAGGCAACATGGATAGTTCTCCAGCTTGTCTGGCGAATTGGACTAATTTGACCTGAAAGATGATATAGCGAGCCTTCTTAAGAATGCAACAACCTCTATCTCGCCAATCACAAAAATAAACGGGGACAACGCTGTCCAGTACCTGGAAAACTTGTCTCAATTAGGATTCTTACAAGACCCTGATGCTCTCTATAACACCATGTTCTACGAGCTAGCAATGGATGCCCAATACGATAAGCTACGCTACTCGGGATATTTCGCGGGCTCCGGGAGAGGAGGGATGATTTACGTCGGACCTGAAACAATCATCGAGTTCGCAAATGGAACAGAAAAAACATACGAGAACTACGCCGAGATTTACGGGAACTGGAAAGGAGTGGTGGATGGACCATCAGCATACGATAAGTTTTGTACAGGACCCAAAGCATATGATCCAGCAGACGACGAGGATTTCGTGATCGGGCGAGATACTGGGTATGCACATGGATACCCAGTTCCCAAAGGAATCAGTTCTGACAAACAAATCTCGGGATATTTCTTGGATGATGACCCAGCGTTTGCCGATGTGGCGGTTCTGAGTATCCTGTCGTTTGAGCCTTATTTTCCTGCGGAATTCCAATCTGTGATTGAGAAGTTCATCTCAGATGCTAGAGCCGCGGGAAAAACGAAAGTGGTGATTGATCTTTCGGGGAATGGGGGAGGCATTATTTTGAATGGGTATGATGCTTTCCGGCAGTTCTTTCCATCTATTGTGCAGGACGGATTCTCGCGGTTTCGGGAACATGATACCTTCAACATTATGAGTAAGCAGATATCGAATTTTACAGCGGGAATATCGTTGGAGACTGCGAGTACTAGTCAAATCGTTGCTTCTCAGTCGGTTCTGGATTATCGATTTGATTTGAACCAGACGAACCAAAATTTTCTCACTTATGATGACAAATTTTCACCTCATATGTTTCAAGGAGACGAGTTCACAAGTTTGCTACGATGGAACTTGACAGATCCGCTGTTGACAACAAGTACACAGTGGGGGTTGGGAATGTCTATTAGTGGCTATGGAAGTCGTCAAAACTTCAAGCAACCCTTTGCTGCTGAAGATATCGTTATGGTATACGATGGATACTGCGCTTCGACATGCTCCATCTTTAGCGAGATGATGAGAACCCAAGGAGGGGTTAAATCTATCGCCATGGGCGGACGACCGAATAAATTTCCCATTCAAGCAATAGGCGGCACCAAAGGTTCCAACAACTACCCCTTCTCCTACATCCTATCTTTGGCCAACATCGCTCTTCAAAGCGCAAGTCAAGAGCAGAGGATGGCCTGGAAGAGCGTCACTGAACTGAGTAACCTTCCAATGAACCGAAGCACCGACAGCTCTATCAATGTCCGAGATATGATCTCGAGGGACAATTTGGAGGATGGAACGCCTGCGCAGTTTCTATATGAGGAAGCGGACTGTAGGTTGTACTACACGCCAGACATGATTCGGGACCCCAAGGCTATCTGGAAAGCAGCTGCTAGGGCAGCTTGGGGAGACGGAAACTGCGTTGCTGGGAGTCTTCATCACAAGAACGAGACACTTGCTTCTAGGCGAAGGAGATCGGAGGATTTGAAGGTCAGGATGAGACTCGAGAAAAGGGAAATTCCTGTTTTTGAGCCGTCTTCTTCGAATTCGGTGCCGAAGGGGGCAAGGAGACCAGTGTTTGGAAAGAAAGTACCACTATGAACAACTCAAATACTGACAAAATTATTTATTAGTTTCATTATCATAAAATTCATCAAAATCCCTTATTATCTCCTGCACTAAAGCTCCAAGCCCCCCTGACATGCGGCGACACTTCCAAGATAATGATTATGAGCCTCAGTATTCAGTGGGATTATCCCCGTCGCCGTATTACACCCATCATTACCCACACCCTCGCAAACGACTATATCGCTCGGTGTATAAGTTTCTGTCGTTGCATTTCCCGTCGAGAGCCAGTATTCTGGGCTCACATGCTCGTACCCAATCCAGTCCGGAATGATTTGCGGTACTGGATCATTGATATGCGTGACTCGATAATTCGACCCCAGAGATGGCTCTTGGGCAGTTACAAATTTCGCAAATGCTGCATTTCCAGCTCGAGGAGAGCCGTATGTATAGAGATCGGCTGGATATCCCAGAGTTCGAAGCTCTGCACCTGCCAGACTTGCAACCCCACCACCGATAGAATGACCGGTAATGATGAGCGAGTAGGTTGGATTAGCTGCAAGTGCCGATTTCACAGCATTGATAACAATGGTCCTCCGTTGCGCCCATCCAGAACCAAATCCGGAGTGAGTATAGCAGTCGTTACAATTGGCGATTTTGAAAGGGGTTTGAATGATGTTAAAGTCTGTCAACCAATTCCGAATGCTTGCTCCTGATCCGGAAAATGCCACAACCACGAGGGATTTTGCGTGGTCGAGAGCAACAAATCCTTTGATATTTGCAGCAGTATTATCTGCCCTATGATTTGTCAGTGTCTTGCTTGTTGAGATACCTCAGAGGCCATACCCAAATTCCACTAGGCTCACTGCTTTATTTTCTTCGACCAAAGTGCAAGCTGTGGAGATACATGTGATGAGCGTATCGGCGCTCGAGTTTTGATTGTTGGGACAATATGACGCCGCAGTATAGTTAGCGAAAAGCTTGAAGTTATCCAAGACGGCATCTGTAACAGTAATCGCTATGGGATAGTTAGTAATGGTACCACTTATTCAAGAAACAACAAGCTTCTTTTTACCTCTCGGCAATACCCCAGACTCCGGATTTGGCACCGGGAAGGCTCTCGCACAGGCCAGCAAAGCCCCCAAAACAAGAAGAATCGACATTATTGTAGATGAGATTTCTACTACCAACAAAAATCCGAGCAAAACTTTTACAGATGCCACACTCCCAGCTCAACTGAAAGGAAAAGGGACTCTCAAGTACTCCGCTCTACTCGCAATATAATCGCAACGTGACCAAGTCATGATGACGGTATTTTCCCGGAAGAAAATAAACTTCTCTTGAGCACGGTCAATATCAAAGTACTGCCATGGTTGACAGATAAACGATTTGCAGATCCTACGGGGTTACTTCCCAAAGAAGAGCGTAAGCGTCGGTACGGACAAGCTTTGTCCCCACATGGCTATATCACGGTGAATAATATGTGACTGCGTAGGTGGCGCCATGACTATGAGAGGAAGGCATTGCAGGAGAGATATCGTGAACGGACGCGTAGATTTGGTGTTTTGATCCCATTTTGAAATATCTGGAATGAGGAAGGTGAAATGGAGCCGTGCATCTGCAAATGCACTCTTATCAGGGGTCTCGCTTTCCTAGTTCGGTTAGATCACGTGCATGTAGCCGACCTTTTTCGATAAAACCCCGCATATGTCAAATCTCCACCCTTTAATTATGAGTAGGAATAACTTGATTTGGGGAAGGCAAGGATGGCATTTAATCAATTTCAGTGGTCAGACGTTATCGTGTTTTCACATGCATATGAGAGGTGAGAACCAAGCTTTGGTATCACACATCCAATGCTCCTATTAAAGGTCTAATTCGGATATTATACATTTACCTTAGGTATACTGCACACCCTTTCCATGAGTATACGAAGATTCTTATGAGTTTTTTGCCATTTTCTGTAGTGACTATTCATATGTGTAATGCAATATTAGATTAATACAAGTATAGTATGCGAGATTTACTTTACACTTTTTCAGGGTTGTTTTTGTTGATTCTGTCAACTCCAGCTTTCTTACCGATAGAGTACTACAGTATCAATGGCCTAGAATAACATAATTAACCCCGGGATAGTGGTGACATGACGAGAATCCCTCAAAAAATAATAAGACACTCAGTGGTCCACTGGTCCATAACTTTACGATGTATGGATATTAGACTTAAGCTAAATACTACATTGGAACCGTCACTTATGGAAAGCCTACCGCAGTAACATTTGTCGCGATCAAGCTCCTCGTCTAACGATACATATTAATCTATGAATTTCTCTTAGCAAAATGACGAGCTTGTGGTTTATTCAAAACTTGGACAAAGCCTATTGTCTCACAGGCTAGATCATAGACAATTCGATGGTTGTGGTAAACACAAAACCACATCCCAAGACCTCATTCGACTCTCTTGAATTAAACGAGAATCAATCTTATGAGACAATAAGCGATGTATCACAAAACTTACGACTACGCCCTTCAGAGTAATCCGGCTGAATTTGGATCCATGAATCAATCCGGTAACCCTTTTAAAAGCGTAACAATCAAGAGCAGTAAACATCTAAAATAACCTAAAATGGTTACAAAATAGGCTTTAAAAAGGTTTATAGTATGTATTTCACTTTCCTCAGACTACACCTTTGAAGAAAGCTATTTCTCAAATACCAACAATATATACCGAGAACAATAAAATTCTCAATCTAGAATAGAAAGACGGAAACAATAAGTGCTCACGAGCTACATTTAACTACAAAATGTATTATAAGTCCACTTATATACCAAGTAGACAGAACAAATAGTACAATACCAACCATCACTTCCCAATAACCCTTCCTTACCAAAATTTCAGAAGCCCCCCTCTAGAATTCACCATCAGCATAAATACCACCCCACAAACATAACCCCAAAGAAACAAATCCTGTCCACAATCCCAATATACCATTAATTTCATCTCCTCGGTATCCATATATAGGGCAAAGAAATCATATTTCTACTTCACTCTCCCCCCTGGTACTCATATAACCCACCCCCCAATCACTTCAGCTACAGTAGCACCCAAATCCCTTTCAACTTCCCCAAAAAAGAGAGCATGGTATTTCATCTTTCGTCCGCTAAGAGAAATCTCATATTCATTGAAATAGGAATTTCGAAGCTATTCTGATTTCGATAGTGTTGTAGGCATAGAAGAGTCAACAGCTAGATTTTAATATCAAACAACTATTTCCTAGGTAGTTATCGATTTTCAAAACGAAGGATAAAGACATTCACCACCTAGATCCAGTCACTCAAAATCCAAGACTCCTTACTTCCTAGAAATCCTATATAATTCACCCAAATCCTCGCTTCGCACACCGTACAGCAATGACCATTCACTCTTCTCCTTAATCTCCTACACCAATCTACAACAAGAATTTCCAAAAAGCCCCTAAGTTAGTAATAAAACTCCAAATACTTCCAAGGCGCTACCAGGGAGCGAAAACAAGACCCAATCCTTCTAAGTTTTTCTATGTTATAGGGCTATCCTATCATTCCCACGCTCTTCCGTTCTTAGCGATCTGGCACTACGACCCAGTGATGTTTACAGCCGCTTGCCTCAAAGTCTCAATATTGATACCAAGGTAGATAGGTATATACATTCGTACAAATAATTGAGGGATAGGGTTTACTTGGTAGCATGAAGGACGTGTGTTTGTGTATAAGTGAGTAAAGGCTTGAGGTAACTCCATGAATCGACTAAGCGTCTTTCTATTGTGCTTGTTTTTGATAGAAAGTCTTCATGGAAGGATTGTAGGTGTAAGAACTACTTAACAGGTGCTAAATTTTGAAAATAAGCTACAGTATTCTTTACGGAGGGAAGTGTAAATTCTACAAATTCAAAAATATCTAGGAGAATAGAAGGGGGATAAGAACCAATAGAACAATATTCGCTGTCTTATACAAAGAGACTAATTCGCTAATCTACGGCTCCTTTTAGGATCCCTACGAGTATTCCCTACCACTTCGTACAAATTCCAATATCCACGTAACCAGACCATATGATCTACAAAGAGACAAACCAACTACCACCACATCCCCCACAAACCTATCAACCCACCTTCCCGCCCTTCCCCTTCCCAAAATTCACCCTCTACCCAAGCCCACAAACACATTCACCACCCTCCAAACACCGCCCGAGATATAACCACAAATAACCAAACCCACCATCAAATCAAAACCAATCATCCGCTCCACAGATCAGACAAGCTCAATTAGTCTAGTGGTAAAACACTCCAACCTTAGCATGGCACCGTAGTAACCTTGTTTGCGCCCCTTTGACGTAGCCTGTATAGGCGGACGCTTAGGGACTCCCATGAAGTGGTCATATAACGGGAGGGTGTCGTCGGACCTTGGGGAATCACCAGTTCGAGTCTGGTATTGAGCAGATACTTTTATGTAATTTTAATGATTTGATTTTTGGGGTTGAGGTGGGGTTGAAAGTTAGGTGTATGGAAGGGGAAGTGGGAGGGAAGTGAATATATCAGACTTGTATCTGGATTGAATTGATGTGGTTTTTTGTATTTTGAGTTCTTTATCCTTACTGTAGAACTAAAGTATTCCCCTCAGATATTGGCTTACTGTATGAAGCATATCCGGTACCTATCTCCACCCCTTTTTTGCACCTCCAAGATCCTGCCTTGGTAGGCTGATGACCAACTACTTTATCCTACAATACATTAGACCTCATATGTGGCCTGGACTCTAAAGACAACCTCAGGTTATCCTCCTTGTCTCGGCCTTCCTTTTTTTTTCCCTTCGTGCAAAAACCATACTCCCATGGCCCAAATATGGTTTATTTTCAAGATCCTCTTTGCGGTTCATCCAAGGCGAATTGAAAGTCTCAACCATCCTCCCCTTCCGAGCCTCCATCGCTCTCTCTCTCCTCAGTCTGTGTCTGCTCCACAACCCATTCCCGCTGAAAATCCTTCCCAATCCTCTCTATTCTGCCTGCTAATCTCCTAGCTTCTCCCGCGTCCGCGATCGAAGGTGCAATGACGGTTGCGACCAACAATGGGGGTTGCGCCGGACCACTCTCCTCGGTTGACTCGGTAGGATTCGCGATGGTTGATGTGCCATTGGTTAGTGGTGCGCTACCCGTCAGTTGGTTTTCTCTGTGTATTGGGCTATCCGTTTCCGTCGTCTCGGTATTTCCACTCAATGGCCGTAATTCGTCTCGCGCCTGCTCGATAATTGCCTGTGGTGTTCTCGGTGGTGGGGTCTGCGATTGGGGATTTAGAAAGGAGTGCAGGATCAATGGTCCCTTCGTTTCGATCATGATTCTCTGGGGGGTTCCGAGGCCGAGTCGGGACGCAAGATCGGATGCTGTGAGGGCGGTGGTGGTGAGTGATTGCAGAGCCCGTGGGGAGGATTGGTTCGAGGAGAGGATGGGGGAGAGGGTGATGTCTGAGAGATGGTAGGCTAGGTTGGCGGATTGCGAGGAGATCGGAATGGTCGTCGCCATGATGGGAGAGGTTGGCAGCCAAGGTGCTGGAACCAAATGGTGTGTGTAGGATTTGATAGGAATGTAGGGAGCTATCTGGACCTGGAGTTCTTTTTTTTCTCTTCTCTCTCCTGGTGTTGTTACTCGTATTGTATTGGGAGCAGCTACTCAAGCACAGCCTGTAGGTAACCCGCCGTAACCCGCTGTATCCCGCTGTAAACCCCACAAAGAGCCGGGAGCTCGGGCTTTACAAGGCGCCCGCACGAGCCCTAAAACTGGGCCGGGACCGGGGTCGAGGACGATCACTCACTGTGGTTTGACGATAGCTGGCAAGTTGACGGCAGCTTTCACTGACGGGCCACTTTGGGAGGTGAGGATCGCAACTACACAAACCAACCCACAACACTATAACATAACGAATATCACGCAATCATGGCAGACGCTGAGGCAATTGCGAAGGCGGAGAAGATCGCCGCAGCTAAGAAAAGGGTACGTACCTCTAACTCCACAGCTGGTCCTTCTAGGGATCTGTCTGGATTATAGAACTAACGCGAATGGGTGCAGGTTGACGCGATGAAAAAGAAGAAGAAGACGGGCGCAAAGAAAGAAGACAAACCTGAACCCTCTCCCGTCGCCGAAACCTCCAAAGTCGAAGAAGACCCAAGTCCAGAACCATCACCAGTGCCAGAACCTGTTAATGAAGAAGAAGCAAAGCCAGTCGACGAAGCCAACGAGGATGCCGAGGCCGAGGAAGCTCCTGCAGAGCTCAATGTTGCTAAATCTCATGGAAGACAACCTTCATTGTCTTTGCAATCCAAACTACGATCTTCTTCATTTAGACAAGGCGCAGGAGCGGGGCAAATGTCACCAGGTTATGTTTTCTCACCAGACGGGGAAACGGCTCCAGATATTCATAGAAAACAGCAGCTCAGGATTGATGAACTGGAGAGGGAGAATAAGCGGTTAGCTAAAGAGGCAGGCGATTCAGAGAAAAGATGGAAGAAGGCCGAAGAGGAACTCGAAGAATTGCGCGAGGCTGAAGATGACACCGAGACCAAAACGGGGGCTCCTGCTCCCTCTGCAGGATCATTAGAAGAACTGGAGAAACTCGTAAGTCGTCATAATCCCATTGGCCCTTCTAAGAATAGAGTCTGACAATTACCCAGAGAACAGAGAATGCAGCCCTACAGCGTCATAACACTCAACTGCAAGCCCAATCCTCCAAGGCGACTCGTCATGGATCTTCTCCATCAGTGTCGGCTAATGCACCCCCTGATTACGAAGCGGCTCTGGCGTCAAAATCCTCCACCATCGAGGGGATGGAAATAGAAATCTCCAACCTTCGAGCCCATCTCGAGAAAGTGAATTCGGGGGCGTCGGTTAAGGAGCAAGTTTCAGCCTTGGAAGAGAAGCTTGCACGAAGCGAGAAAGCCACGCTTATAGCGCAACGGGAATTGGGGGACTTGAAGAAGAATCTGGAACGAACGACGGAAAAGGCCGTCAAGGAGGGGAGTGAAAGAACTTCGGCTGAGACTAAATTAAGGACTTTGGAGCGGGAATCTGAGGAAGCTAAGGCTCACAGCGAAGAGCTTCAGAAGAAAGTGGAAGCGCTCGAGAAGAAAGTTTCCACTCTGGGGACCTTGCACAAAGAGCATGATGCTAGATTTCAGGCGCAAAAGAAGGAGCGGGAAAAGGCAGAGAAGGACGCCTCAGAACTCAGATCACGACTTGCTGGTCTTGAGAATGAGAATCAGCGTTTAAAAGATGAGAGAGAACGAGCACGCAAGCGCGATGCGCAAGGTATCGATGACGAAGGGGTCGACGAATTAGAGAATGAGGAACGCCAACGTCTGGAGAAGAAGGTACGTGATTTGGAAGGGGAAGTGCATGAACTGCGGCGGGGAGTGTGGAGAGAACGTCGAAAAGAATTGGAAGGCGACGATACTATAGGTTCAACCAGTCCCTCCGCCAAGTTTACCGATATAGATCTTGGAGGCATGTCACCTAGCAGCCGTAGTAAGAGCCTCGTACAGGGCGGCGGGAAGGGCTTGGGAGATTTCATCACAAGTGGGTTTAATGCCATCACGGGGGCGGCTTCAGGAGCCGATGACTCCCTGTTAGAAGATGATGAAGACATGGACTTTGATGAGGATGCATTCCGACTGGCGCAGGAAGAAGAAGCCAAGGCGAGGATTGAGAGGGTTAAGGAGGTTAAGCGAGGACTGAAGAATTGGGAGGGTTGGCGATTGGATCTAGTGGAGAACCGGAGGGGCGGTGGGGAAGGAGTCGGGGAGATCTTTGAGATTTAGGGGAGGGTGGCTTTGCTCTCTCTGTCTCTCTCTCTTCTGTTTCTTTGCTCTGCTAGCTCGGATTTCTGTCGATTCTCATTTCTTGGGTTTGGCGTTGGAGGGTTGCGATGTAAGAATAGAGTTCCGGGTCCTGGATGCCGGCGCTGCCGTGAAGGGGTCACGGTGTTGGTATCGAGGGGGGTGAAAAGGATGGTGTAGGGTGGTTTTGTGGAATCCGGGTATCGTTTCCCCTGGAAGGGATACAGTATAGGCGAATGGCTGAACCTCCACTGCTTCCCTACTGTACTGTGCTGTGCCCATTTCACATCCATGCCCCCACCACTGTCCCTCCCCTTTCTACAACCCGGTGCATGACAGGGCTGGGTGGCTGGCGACTCTTGGGATGGGATGGGATCAACCAGCTGGGATTGTCAGAGATGAGACTGGGGATGGAGGATGGATATGAGATGGGTGTATCATTAAGTACTGTACTGTACCCTTTTGAGGTATCGAGTATGTATCTGTACCATCAGTCACAAACAAAGTACTGTACTTCATTTCACTCTTTTTCTGCAGCTATCCTATCCTATGGAGTAGCAGGCAGGCAGGCTGTTTCGCAGAGGTGAGGTACTGTTACCTGTTCATGCTGCATGTTCATCCCTCCCCTCCCCTTTGTGTGTGTGTTTCTGCAACAGGACTTGTATTCGTCACCCTACTCCACTTCGTCTTCCACGTTGTTTCTATGGTTTCCTTAAGCGCCGGGGGCCGTGATTCATGGGCAGGCAGAGGAGGGGTTCACTCTACAGGTTTAGAGTACTTTACTTACAGCGTTCCCAGGTGGGGTGGTAGGTGAGAGTGAGTGCTTGATGTACGGTATGTCGTGCGACTCGCGTCTTCGCGTGTATCTCGTATATCGTTTAGAATCTTACTGTGGTGTGTCTAGTGTAGTGTGACAAGGATAAGCAAGCTATTGGTGGAAAAAGGGCAGGGCTGAGAATTTTTGGTTTGGTTGGTAATGTATTGTTTGGGCTTGTGGTGAGGTCCATGATGGTGAGTGTGGGGAGGGGGGGAGATGTGTGTGTGGAGGGTTTGTTTGGGGAGGGGGGAGGGGGGAGGGGGGAGGGAGGTACTTGGGGGTGTGTTGTGTGAGTATCTTGTATGTATATGTACATACTTGTGGGGTTATAGGGATTGTTTATGGAGGGGTTTTAGTTTTGTATATCACATATGGATTATGGGGATTTACGTTTGTCACACGGGTGATGCATGGGGAATTTCGAAATGCTCTTTTTCGGTCATTTTTGGGGGTTTGTGGGAGCCTTGATTGGCTTGTTTGGTAATTGGCTCTTCAGGTCCCGAAAAACTTCCTATTCTGTTCCTCCTAAATAATTCTTGTTTTCGTAAGTACCTGGTCCGACTGGTCGTTACTTTGTACACACTTTATAAAACTCTATTATACTGAAGTTGTAGTACAATCAAGACAATTGTCTTAGGATACCTAGGCCAGTGAAAAGTAAGACCTAACAATTGTTCAAGCTCTTTATATAACTATTTTAGTTGTGCGACGTTTTTGGAACAATTTTATTAAGAGAGGTGTGTACAGAGTAACGACCGTGTCTCTTACCTTTTAAATTACTGTTCAAAACAGCGTCTCCTTCGTACAAAATCGGGAGTTGTTTTTAAGGACCCGTAGAGGTTGGTTTATTTCCATGGCCAAGAGTTGGGAGATTGGGGATCGTGTTTTGCTATTATTGTGGGATTCTATGGAAGTTTATAAGGTCTTTATGGGGATTCCCGAGATGATGGGTTGGTTGTTTGGATATTTGCCATATTTTGAGAGGGAAAGGAAGATTGGTTACTGTATGAACTACTATTAGATGGAATGAAATGGGTTTCCCTTAGAATCCTATATCCACTCACCTGGTTCTCTTTTTTCGGCAAATAGTGTGCTCCGTTACTACTCTACCATACCGTAGAGTATTTCTCCCTAGAATCCTGTCGGCTCATTTGAGATGTGTGGGTGTGGCGCAGACTCTTGGTCCGAATCTGGGGAATTTTCAAACGGTGATCCTGAATATGGACATGGAGATGAATATGGCTCTTTGGGGCAATTAGTACGCTACGTGAGGTCGTCTGAATTGCCGAAGTGGTTAGTATTGTGGTTTGGGGATTCTTGACGGGCATCCTACGAACGTTTCTGGGAATTGCGGCAATCCTAAACGGCTATATCTGGCGATTCCTATGCAGGTAGGAGATTCATGTTAATCCCAAACCGCTGCTTTTGGACATTATGATGACACAGCAGACGAGATGCAGAATGAAGGGTCTCGGTTGGTTCCTAATGTGGTTATAACTGACGGTAATACGGACTCGAAGCATCGCTTGCCTCTGCCCAGACTTTGGATGCAGGTGCAATCCCAAACGTGCTTTTTACGAAGTACCCCTGCCGATCTTCACTGTTCCCGGTAGATGCGATGTTCAGATGCAAGTAATCGAAGTAAGTCATTCAGCCCCAGTCTACCTACCGTAGCCGCGCCGCTGAGATTCCCGGCGTATACGCAACCACTAGGTATAGAGTCTCGTCATGGAAACAAAAGTGCCGGAGTCGGATATCCTGAGCAACTGAAATGGTCATTCATATGTTCAAAAATACGTATTTGTATTGAATCAATCCATTCCGAATCGTGGTTAATTGCTTAATTTGACCTGCAGAAGTGGGAAAATGAGCAAGCAGACGGGAGAGTATATTTACCACAAGATTACGGTCACGTGTATGAATTTCTCTGCAAAACTCCCCATGGATTCAAGCCCCCTTTCTGCTGAGTTACTTGAGACCTTGCTGGCTACGCCTCCTCTTCCCTGATGGTGCGTGTGAGAAGTGTGGGTGTCCATGGATTTCATTGTGTTGACGGGCTTGGTAACCCCTCCAGCTCCTTCTACCCTCCCCCCTTTTCTGCTGGTTCGGTACATGCCTCGCCTGTTTCACGGCAACTTTGTAATTCTTCGACCAGTGGTCCAGGTAGGTTTCCTAATTGCCGTTCAATGGAACATGTAGAAACGCATAAGTATTCTGGCCTCAGGAAGATTTCAGGTTGGAAGAAAAAAAACCTAGCGTCAAAAAACCCCAATCGGCGACTTCAACCTCTTGATTCTCCATTTCTCGCCCACCTTCAAACATCTCCATCGTCATTTCCGCTCCCCAACCCCAACTTCATAGGTGATTAGCGATCAGGGCAATGATGGATCATAGACACCGATCGCTCACTCTGCTCTCCCCCACCTCCTCGTTCGCCGTGTCCGAGGCAGCGTCAGCAAAGCAATCATTCAACCGCTCCGGGACTGTCAAGCCGCCTTCCACGCCCATGATGATTGTGGAATTCCCTGGAACGGACCCGTCACTCGACGTGTACGGAGCTCTTTTGGCCCCATCGCATGCCTTTTCATAATAGATGATGATGTCTATATGCTCTGGGGTATTTCGTATAACTCCGGGATCATTTCACGATCCCAAACATCGTTTGCGATCCTCCCGGACCGCAGACGTCGTTTGAGACGTCCGACCTTGGCTTGGGTACCAAGTAGCTCCCTCCATGGTGCCCTGGCCTGGTATGGCAGTGGCAGTGGCAGTGGCAGCTGGCGATGGGTGTGGAAAAAGTCCCGGCGTTTGGGAAGCCAACAGGGCTGATAGGGCTCGAGCTTGGGCGCGAGCAAAGGGAGGGGAAGGGGAAGGGTACCGGTACGAGTACTGTAAGCGACAAGCAAGCGGGGGTATGTTGAACGACATAGAACATTTTGACAGCTACAACACCCAACACCCCGCACTGCCATGTTCCCCGACTACAGTATCACCACCAGCCTCATTTGTCTCGCTCTCTCGCCACTCAAAAACACTTCCACTTCTACCATATCCTGGCTCCCGCTCCAGCTCTTCTTTCTTTGCGCAACACACCAACACCACTACCATTCAAAAGCCTCTCATTGCTACACTACCAGCAGCCTGCACCACCTCCAAACTTTGCAGGGCCACCCACGTAACTGCATGCAGAGTGAAGGATCTCACACCGATTCATTACGGGACCCTTCATCACTGAACCTTCTCGCAGCACTCACCAGCACAGCCGTCTAATGGCCCCTTGCAGCACTCCTGGCGCTTGTTTTGGGGGGGCAGAATCTGTAAATGGCCCCCAATTCATGTCTGTTGGCCCCCACACAAAGCTCTTGGAGTCGGTGTGGTGACCTTGGTCCCTTCTGTAGGAGCAGCAGCCTAGTCGAGAATGGATCTGACATTGAGTGATGGTGACACTTCTCTCCACTGCCGTTGTTGGTGATGGCCGAGGCGGAGGAAAAGGATTCGTCTCTTATTAATATGCCGTTACATCGCAATTTGGCCCTTCCTTTCATACGGTTTCTCCCTTTCTATATCAGGTACCCGAGACAGCCCTCGAGGCACGGTCTCCCCGCGAACTTATCTCACAATCAAATCATCAAGCATTTTTGGGGGGTGGGGTTTTTTGTTATCACGGTGCATTTTTCCACTTGACCCAAATGTTTTGTTTCCTTTTGGCTTATTGCTAAAGACTGAATACCCTTCTACGTGACATCCTTAGCTGTCTTAAGATGTTTGGTTGTTTGAGAGAGAGCGAGCCAACCTGCGACTATATTACCGCGCCTACTACTCGTCCTAGCACCGCATATCATTGTGGCAACAAGTAAGTCGTCCACAGGCTCTTGCTCATTGGCTTTCCTCCCACTTCCCCTCCATGCTTGGTTTGGGTTCCTATCTACTGTGCCCCCTCCTCTGATTGTGGCTCTCTTGTTCCTTCCCGTTGGTATATAAATCATAAGCTGACCTGGTTCTAAAGAAAGCAAAGGCACAGTGTAAGTCAAACATATAACCCGTCCACCAGGAAGACCTTCCGAGACGGTTCCTTCTTCGCCGCTTCGGAATCAGCCTTCTCCACAAACGAAGCTGCCTCCATATTTTGTGCATACATTGCTTGGACTGAATCACTTCACCGAATCGTCAAACAATACATTGCCCGAAACGCCAGGGCGTCAACACCAACAAAGCCGCTTGATTTGCCTCTCGTCGAGGCCGATTACCTACTTCTTGACCAACAACCTGAAGCACCAACGCCAGGGCAACGACTTCGCGAAAACACCTGCAGACTAGGCGCTCTGTTTGGATCGGGCTGGTTCTTTGAATGGCCAGGAGGGAAACGACCATTGAACTCAACATGGCCATGGGCTGATGTGAAGCCCTCGCTCTTAGTTTTATGGGGTGTTTGCTGGATGTTTGTCATTCCCACCCTTGAAGTTGGTTCACACCAAGTACCCGATCGCAACCGAAACAATCTTGGGGGAATGCCATCACGTAATACCGACCAGTACTATTTTACTCCATCAGGTACGTGCCGAAATCCGTTGTGTTTATTTATGTAAGAGGGCGGGCATTGTTTTTTGGCTTTGGACTCCATATCTTATTGTGCCAGATACTACAAGAGAATTGTGGACGTTTTCGAAAAGATTTAGAAGAATCAGGGAACTGAGTTTTCAATTCTTCTAAATTTATTGAGATAATAGTTCCAATTGCCAGAAAAGTTTGCTTGGTTCTTTGGAAGGTCGGTGCCTGAGAACCACCAGCTCTCTTACTTGGATGCCTGGAAGGAAGTCTGGCAGTCTCACTCTTATATTGGCGAAAGGAGGGAATTGATGAGAGGCTGAGGAGAGAAGATGCCGAGAGGAAAAGGAGAATATCAGGAAAGCTGAAGCACTCTCGTCATGCAACCAGATTAAGCAATCGGTGAAAGGCGGTGCAGCGGTTTAGACATTCACCACACACTATGTTGTGGTCTGTGAGATAGAGTGAAGATTGGATTGAGGCTTGCAAGTGGTACAGGAGAAAACATCAATATATCGGTTGGGATATGGAAAGACTGGTGAACTGAAAAAGACTAACGATGCGTCTCAACAGCAACGCAATCTCCCACCATTGTGAAGAGAGAAAATATTTCACACACGCAGAACTCCAACACACTTGCAAGCGACCACTGGCTGCTCAATTCAACCAGTCCACTGGACAATTCCTACCACCACCAGAACCACCACCACTACACCACCAGCCCAGAACCGCCGCAATCGCTTCAAGTCCCCATCCCCATGCACCTTCCCATGCAGTCCTCCGACCCTCGACCAGGCCACTTGCCACACACACACAGCTACCAGCACCAGCATCAGGCAGAGGCTGCTGCGCCAGCCATGCATCGCAACACCAATCCACACGCTCTCCGTGAGTCATCCTCCCCGTCGCCCCCATCCCCAAACTATTTTTGGGCTGCGCAGTCCATGTCGCAGGCCGAGTCCACTCCTGGCGAATCCAGGCATGCGCGGCAACATGTGACTGATGGCACTTCGTCAAGGACTCACCATTGTACTAACGCGGGTGCCTCACAGATGCGCATGCGACTTCGCCGGCCCAAGGCTCCCTCCGCGATGCCATTCACGGAGTTGGTCGTGCAAATACAAATACAAACGATGGTGGAGCTTTGGCGGCAACGGGAACCTCACAAGTAGGCCCTAGCTCAGGCTCAGGCTCAGGTAAGCGTGATCATCAGCACCCGCACCTGCACCCGCACCAGCACCACAACCTTAAAGCGACAACCGAAAATTCAGGCCGACACATCAACCATCAAGCAACAGCTCCAGTCCATCGACAGCAGCAGCAGCAACAGCAGCCACGCCGTTCTAACGCGAGTTACGAGTCCTATCCTCACCAGAACCATCAATACGATTCTGCGGCCGTGTCCCAGATTCAACAACCCTTCATCTCCGCCACCAACTACCCATCCTTCGTCGTCGCTGACATGTCCTCAATGTACGACAACCAGCGGGACTTTACCCATTACCCTGCCATCGACGAGCCTCAGGAACATGACGATAGTATTCACCAGCGATATCCATCGCCCGGTGCTCTCAATAATCCTTATAGTAATCAACAAGCAATAGATGCGACCATCAGCATGGAGCTGCCTGAGCTACCCAGCAAGGCCGAGGACGACCCAGCTAGCCCTGGAAGATCGAGAGCAATACCAAAACCAGATCGCGAAGTCACAAAGGATCCCGATGGAAGATTCATATGTACATGGGCTGGGTGTACCGAGGACACAAAGACTTTTGGTAGAAAATGCGAATGGTCCAAGGTAAGCAAACATCTCGTTTGGAATTTCTTTTGAGACAATACATTGATACATTTTATTAGCATATGGACAAGCATGATAGACCTTATAAGTGCCCCGCAGATGGATGCGAAAAACTTCCTGGATTCACATACTCCGGTGGTCTATTACGACACGAGCGCGAAGTCCATAATCTTCACGGCGGGCCTCGAAAGCAATTGAACTGTCCACACCCAAACTGCAAGAGACACAGTGGCAAAGGATTCTCGCGACAGGAGAACTTGAATGAACATCTTCGTCGTGTACATACTCCAGGAAATACCGAGAATGGTGGTGACGAGACTGAGGATGATGGAAGTGAACGAGCAGGAATGAAGCGGAAGAGAAATTCACGCATGGGCGACGACAGTGATATACGTGATGAATTGGCACGATTACGAAAGGAGAATGAGGACCTTCGAAGTAACGCTGAACGACAGCATCTGGAGACACAGGACTGTAAGCACCTCTTCACTCTTCTCATGAATCACCTCTCGAACATCTCCCCATTACTCAATACCAAACCATACTGACCTTGCCTCTAGTAATGGTGCAACTCCAAAATTTACAAGGTTTGGTGGCCGCCAAATTTGGCCAGGGCGGCGGCGGCGCACCGCAGGCAATGATGTGATAGATCTCTTCTTTTTCTTTTTCTCTTTTTTCGCAAAGAACTGAAAGAAATTTGCGATCATTCCCCTCCTTTTTGTCGCGGCTTTCGACTTTCTCTTCGGGTTTTCGGACATCACATCATGGAAGGATGGGGCATCGTCGTTGTTATTTTTCTTGGAGTTTGAGGACAGAAATCACCACAAGGGGTATATCAGACTCGCATCATGTTTTTTTTTTCTGGCATTGCAAATCATGGCATGGAGTAAACGGATGCACTTTGTATTTTTGTTTTGCTTTTTGCCTTTTGCGTTGGGTCGTTTCTTTCCTTCTACATTCTCCTCTTTTTTATACCAAAAACGGGTGTGGATGGGATGGTGGGGGAAGGGGGGGGGATGGGGAACGAATTGCTACGATATACGGGTCTCCTCTTCGCTTCATTGTTCTCTGCTTTTGCGTTTATTCTAGGCTTCTTTATATTCTTGCTTTTGCAGACAAGAGTGTGTTGTTTTTTTTGTGGTGGGAGCGAGAGGACATTGGGAATACATACGAGTCGCGCGCGCGAATGGGAGTGGGTACCTTTGATATCGCCGAGACATTGATGAGTGCGAGGGTGCGTTTTTGGGAATACTCTGATGTGAATATTAGTTGTAAGAATAATAGATGTGCTTCTTTTTTTTCCTCCGGACGTACAGTATATACTTTTCAATTGAGTTCGACTGGGGTGTATATAAGAGTAAGTTATTAATCTACTAACCCCGATGCACCGCTGTACTACAGTTTCAACTGCTAAGTGCTTGTAGTTCAGCTGGATGTACCATCCGGAACTCAATTTCAAGCTAAGATATGTAAAAGATGGTGTCAAGAATTCCATTCAGCTCTGGAAAAAGCAAATATAACCCTCTTTCTTCAGCGGCAGGTGCGGCAGGCCTACCTCCGTACCCTATAAGCCATTCCATATCCCACTCACGAGGAGGGGCCAAGATGATCTGTACAGAAACTAGCGGGGCACCAAGGCGGCTGGTGGGAGCTCGAGACCGTTCTGTCGGGTGGTATCAGTTCAGCGTTACGGCTCGGGCCCAATTCTCCGGTGCACCCAGCAAATCAGAAGATGGCATTTGGGTGGTATTGAGTTTTTGGGGGGGGGGGTAGGATTCACGTGCGGTGCGGGTGTTGTCTGTTTGGTGGGGGGTTCTTTTGCTTGTGGTGGATGGTGGGTGGACTGTGGATGGGATGGGTAAAGTAGTTAGTCGGACGGGCCGTCGATGGAAGCGTGGGAAAGAGTTTAGTGGGTATTGGCAAGGGTTCTAATTTCCTTAGCTTGTCTCTCTCTCTCTCTCTCTCTCATGAGCTCTTTTTTATCTCTTCGACTTTGACCTCGACGTCTCCTATTCAGCCAGCGGTGGACGACTGATTTTGAGAAATCGATTGAAGGAATTGAACAGCCGGATTCGACATCAGTGAACTGCGATTGAGGTACTGCATCTTTCAGTGCTCCGCTATGAAGGATCTTGGGGCAGATGTTAAAAGGGTGGGGGCTGTGAGCGGTAGTGAGGATGGGGTTGCGGGGTCTGAGGTCAACTCGAATGAGAGGTCTTTTGGGGACGAGGGGATGGTGGGTCTTGAGGATGAGAGGGAGGAGATTGAGAGGATTGAGAGGGTCTACAGGTGAGTGCCGGTTTTTATGAGCTTTTGTTTTGGTTTTGGTTTGGATTCTTACGAGGAGGGCTGCTAATATGGTGGGGATAGGAAAATTGATATGAGGATTATTCCTGGTATGGCACCCCCCGTCCAATTCTTTTCAATTTGATATGATGGCTAATGATTGATGATGTTACAGCATTCTGGGTTCTCTATTTCCTTTGCTCGGCGATTCGATCGAATGTCGGTCTCGCTCAAACGATGAACACAGCACAAGGCCATTCCCTCGTGCAGAAATTGCACCTGACACCCAAAGAAACGTCTACGGCGTTGGCTCTTTTCTACGTCGCTTATGTTATCTTTGATTGTCCTTCTAATCTCCTCATGACAAGACTCAGTCCTCGAGTCTGGATGTCGAGAATTGTCATCGCAGTTGGGATCATTGGCGCCTGTTTTGCGGCTGTCAAGGCAGCTTGGAGTCTTCTGTGAGTCACGTTTTCCCCCATTTATTTATTTGCCTTGATAACATATGGAACTTGGCCTAACACATCCTCTCTTTCTTGTTACTAGTCTACTTCGATTCTTGCTGGGAGTCGTCATTGCGGGCATGTGGCCTGGTATGGCGTACTATCTGACTCTTTTCTACCCCCCTTCCCGCACCGGCAAGCGAATTGGGTATTACTTCACCGCAGCTCAAGTCTCTGCCGCAGTCACCGGTCTCGTGTCTGCGGGGTTCCAGAAGATGGATGGGGTAGGTGGATTGGTTGGGTTCCAGTGGATGTTCTTGCTTTACGGACTTTGTGCTATTGTTCTGGGATTCATTTTGTTGTGGTGGTTGCCCGATCGTCCGTTGCCGCCTGGACAAGCTCGTCCTAATACCTGGCGTGAGAGAATTCTGCCTGCTACCCCCCCTGTTCTCACAGGTGACGATGCGGAGGTCCATTACAAGGACTTGACGAGGGTTTATCATCCCAGACCATGGACGCTGAAGGACTTGGGGATGGTCCTGATTGATTGGCGACTTTGGCCTTTGACTATGATGTATTTTGGAGTTGTCGGTGTGGGAATTGGAACGCAACTTTATGGGACAGTCATTATTTCTGGTATCAACCCAGATTTCTCAGGTATCACCTTGAGTTTGTTGTTTGCTCCTATTTGGGTTGTAAGTCCTCCCCCTTTTTTCTTTTTGACACGCGAGATTTTAATTCTGTTAGATGGACCTCATCGCCATCCTCATCGTCACACCAATCTCAGATCGCTTCCACCATCATCGCGCCATCTTCTTCTCGGCTGCAGTCTGTATCCAAATTGCTGGTATTCTAACCACCACTTTCGCCCCACGAACCCTCCCCTGGGCCCGCTACGGCGGTCTCCTAATGGTGGGCTTCGGACTCGGTCCAACAGTACCTATCTGCATGACCTGGACCAACGAGATCTTCCAACGGCGCCACGGCGAAGTAGGTGTCGCCGCCGCCGCAGCTCTCGTCTCTGGGCTGGGTAATCTGGGAAGTGTCACGACAACATATGCCTTGTATACCGGGTGGCCCGAGGATGCGAAGCGGGGTCCTAAACAGTACCGCAAGAGTAACTATGTCATGATTGCCATCCTGGTCATGAGTATCTTGAGTAGTTTCGTCATGACGTTTCTACTCAAGGTGATTGGGAATCCTCCTAGTAAGAAGATTGCTGCGGAGATGAACGAGACAGGGGATTTCGCAGATGGGGCGGCAAGAAGGGAGGGAAGACAAAGGGGATTTGGAGGGTTGTGGAGGAAGAAGTAGATTTTCTACTCTCTTCTCAACGCATTTGCATCCTTCTCTTTCCTTCTCATCATGAGGGGATGAAGAAGAAACACTTCAACAAGCGAAAATGACCAGATTCCAAGAGTGAACATTCAACATCTTCCTCACGCCACTCCTTTTACACCAGGAACTTACCGAACGACGACTACTCATTCATCTTTGCTTTTCTCTGTCCCTCTCTTTCTTTTTTGATTTGATTACTTTTAGCGACGATACCCCCATTCAAGCGTTTCTATATGCTTTTCATCATCCCCTTCTTTGGGTTTTTACAAGTACATCCGGTAATTAAAAATCAAAGGGCGGATCGGCGACAATGCTGCGCGCTATCGCTTGGAGAGGCGTATACGGATCTGAGACGGCACCCCGGCAACAATTCTGCTTACGATATTGTTAGGACCGTTTCGTGGGATTTTTTTTTTTTTTTTTTTTTTTTTGTTGGGGTTGTGAGGTGGGGAGGGGTGTAGGTAGTGGTTTAATATATATACATGGTCTTTTTAAATGCAGTTTTGTGTTGGGGTGATGTGAAGATGTGAAGAGAGGTTAATGTGGGAGTGAGGAGTGGAAGATATCGATAGAAGTGACTGGATACAGAATAGACATCAAACCTCATTTTCGGACTAACTTAGTGCTTATTGATATGGGTTTATTAGTTAGCTGGTAAAGTTTTTTGTAACAAATTTCTCATCATTGTAAGCTAGGTACTGTACGAGTACCTACAAATAAACAGTCTATCATCAATTAAAACAACTAAGACAAGCTTGTATCCTACTAAACTACCAATCATAAATTTCTTAGCTCAGGAGGGAATAAAGTGGTTTCAAGACATTAGTATTGGCGCTGGGTAAGAGATAGGATATGGGAAATATACAGTAGGGAAGTTCTAATACTTACAGTACCAAACAAGCAAAGACGCGTCTCCACACCTATTCACCACTGAGACCACTTCACTCCCGCACCCTTCCCATCTACATCTCAACCTCCTGCGCACCAAATACACACCCCCAAAAAATAAAAATAAATCGCAAAAAAACAAGCCCAAGGCTCGGACTAACTCTACTTCTCTACATCTCCTTTTACACTCTTGAGTTCAGGAAGTTTACTTTATCTCGCATAATCAGTGGCTCCTTTACTTGACCTTGACTATTTCTTCTGATTTGCTGCGAGGAGGACGTATTATCTGTCCATTGCCGATAAAAAAAGGTCTGGGAGAGTGGGAGGCCTTTTGTTTTTTTATTTATTCATTAGGTATGTGTGTGTGGGTATAGGTGTGGATATATTTTGCATTGCACGCTGTGAGTGGGGTTGGTGGGACTGTATGGCTTTTGTTGCTAGCGCTATTGGGGGTTTATTTGATTTGATGACTTGGACCTTTGATTTATTTTGCGTTTTTATCAGGAGAGTGGTTTTTGAGTGATGTAGATGAGGGGGGGATAGAGCTGTTGATTCAAATTTTGGGAAATAGGGGGGACTTAGGTAGGTAGTAGGTAGGTAGTGATTTTTGCTCCCTCGAATGGTTTGGAATGGAACCTTGGATATAACCACGACTACATGAGTTTCTATGTATAGTAGAATGGAGATCTGAAATGACTTATAAGGACTTTTTCCCGGTCTGTTGGGTGTTGGTGTGGATATGTGGAGAGGTGTTATTTACTAGTGGGTGGTATTATGTATACGTTTCTTGGGGTATTTATCTGGGTAGGTAGAGGAGTGGGAGTGTGGGTATGGGTGTGAGTGGAGGTTTGATATAGAGATTTGGCATTTCTATGAGAGGGATGGGATGTGTTTTGATGACTATATGTACCGAGGTATTCGCTCTCATCTAGGATTCGTGATATGGATCTTTCGTTGGTTTAAGGTTTGCTTTGCTTGTGGATGAAACTGCTTTGGGGGATGGAGAGGGGAGATGGGAGAGGAGGTGGAGGTGGAGGTGGAGGTGAGTATTGAAGGTGGCTGTTTTGAGTTGGGTTGGGTTGGGTTAGGTTTGGGGATTTGGTTATTGGTCCGTATAAATAATCCGAGATAATTTAAATTGTGAAGAGGTGAGTTGACTTAATGTTAAGTGGCTTGGTACCTAGTTCGGTAGGTAAGGAGGGGGAATAGTGTGAGCGCGCGACGGGGTCTGTAGGTTTTATTGGTGCTCCTACTCTAGAGACTAGTTGTGGTTGTGTCACCGTCTAGGGCAGGGCAGGAAAGAAGGCCTTGTCGATTTGAGCATTGAGGAAGAAGGAACACTGGGTAGACACAGAATGGAATCTCGTTGATGGATGGGTCGACCTACCTACCTAGGTTCTGGAGTGATAACTAGCGAAATTTGGAAGGAACGAGGGACGAGACAACAGACTAGCCTTATACTAGGAATTTTGCGGTTTGTGAGAGTGGGGTTAAGCCTCATATCAGGGTATATATAAAACCGTTTTCTCTCGAATTTCACTTCGACCCTCACCCCTGAATTCATGAGGATAACTCCAAGTCTGATGATCACTATTCTTCTCAGCGGAATGGCGAGGGTGGGTTTCTTTCGGATCTGTAAGATATCTAGTTCTGATAGAGATTTTTGGAAAGAGGATGAAGACCATGTGTCTTGAGATTAGACGGAAGGCGCAAATTCTGAGCTGCTCCTTAAGTTTACAAATGGGTACAGATAAGGATATAGAAATATGATGGGATAGGACATAAGGAAGTGCTTAATATCAGATTCGAACTCCTCGAATCCTTTAGTGGCCGGAACTGTTCTAAATCAATCGTTGAAAATTGTTCAAAACAGCTACAGTCCCTGAAGCGCCTCTTACGTGTGAACGTGGTCTTGCACGTCCTCCTAAGCGGAGTGGATTCCTCGTTTAAGAAAGGGATAAAAGGTACTGTTGTTTTGTAAATAGATGGAAGGTTTTACATGTAGGGTAGCTAACCTTTTTGGTGTGTGATCCTCACGGGTATAAAAATCTCCTATTGTTCATCATATGCTTAGATAAGTTGGTAAAGGTAAAGGTGAGAGGCTACTCCAGGATTTCAATCCCACAAGATATACCCCCTCCCAAAAAAAGAAGGAGGAAAAGAGAAAGAAAGAAAAAAGAGCATGCTCAATATCAGAATCAAACTAATGACTCTTCCAGATCCCATAACACCTTCGTGAGGCTCTGCCGCGCTGGGGGGCTACGCTGACTAGGTCCCATCCAGTGTGTTATGTGAGGAAGAAGCGTTTTACCACTAGACTAATTGAGCTTAGGGTTTATTTGATTTGGAGTTGAGTTTCCTAGATAATAGTCAAGTATCTGAAGCCCAGCTAGAAGTGGAGTAATGCGGATTCCTAAGGTGAAGACTAGAGAGTATCTATTAAAATATAAACTAAGTGTTTACTTAGTAATACATGGGAGAAATTCGGTGGAAATCAGCATTATCATCAATTCTGGTAATGCTGAAGACTTTTCGAGAAGGGCGAGGAGTGAGTAGTCTCTCGTTCTTCCTGGAACCGTTTTGAAAATTCATGACCTACTGCCTTGAGGCGAATTGTGTTACTGAACCTATGCCGTTAATAGTAATCAAGAAAAGACAAAGGTTTTACATATCTCGCAATGGAGCAGCGATTTACTACAAGACAAATCAAGCCTTTCCCTTTCCCGTCACTTTCACCTATAACCCAACCCCACCAGCACATAACCCAGGTACCTCAAAGGAAAGAACCACAAATACAAACATCAAAAACCAAATCCATAAAATAACCTATCCAAAAAAAAGAAGTAAAAAAAAGACCCGATACTCGATATCAGATTCGAACTGATGACTCCTCAAGATCAAACAACATCCAAGTTAGCGTTCAGCGTAACTAGAGGCAACTACACTCAGCAATCCCTCCCCCCCCCCTGATGTTGGTTAGATTTGAAGCGTTTTACCACTGAACTAATCGAGCTTTTGTGGGTTTGATCTGGATGTGGGATTCTTATGGTTGGGTAAGTATTAGAGGGAGAGGCGGGGAGGCGGGGAGGTGGCGTGAGGTGGAGTTGGAAGGGAATGGATGAGTAAGTGGGAAGGTGAGGAAGTACTTTTTAGCTCCTTCTCTATTTTCGAGGCTTTCCGAAGTGTTATCAAGGGAAGTCATAGCAAGAATAGACGTATTATAAATAACGTACTATCTTCTTTAGAGAGTGACTAACTTATAACGAAGTTCTAACGAGAATTCAAGAAGAGCCCGAAGAATAGCTCAGCCCAAATTAACATCCTCATTACTCCCCAAGCACCTAACCTCCCTTCATACTTCCATTCTCTTAACCAAAAGCGTCAACAAATCATTCCCCCTTTCCCCTAAGCACCTATGCCTCTATTCAAAGTCAAATTACAAGTCTACTAAACAGTACACTTTACACCAAACAAGTAAAGCATTAGTATTTCTAATATAACCAAAACCTCACCTAACCCTAACAACAAATACAAAATCCACAAAAATAAAAACAGAACCCTAATAATACTACAAAATCAAGAACACCAAAAAAAGAATTGAATACTTAACATCGGTATTAATACAATAAATCTCCAAGGCTAGACAACACCAGTCACGCCACTACTCCTTAACAAAAAGGTCTTTTTCTACAAAGATCGGGTAGGGCGTACCTAAACAAGGGTTTACCAACTCGCTCTTCTGAAATAGAGTGCTAGTGCTAGTGCTAATTTTCAACATCAAAGCGTTTCAAGGACGGTGTAAAATACCATCAACTTAAATAGCGCTAAGTAATATAATTGTGCCTTCCAATATTCGATAGAGAAAAATGGCTAGTTCATAAATGATAGTATGTGATTTTTACACTTCATATATAGGTACTATATATTCCCCATCAGATGATCGAGCGAGGGAGTGAAAAGCAAGAAAAACAATACGAAATATACTTCAATTGCTACTAATCTGCGAATATCAAAAAAAGGAACCTCGTCTATCTATTCAGCACTCAGACATACAGGAATCTCACGAACAAACAAAGGAGAATAACTGTGCATTCGCTAATTCATTCATTCATTTCGTCTAATCTCAAAGAGTCTGTACATATCCCCTCTCTAGAAGCCTTCTTCCCCAGTTTTTAAGAGATTTAGATGAGTTGCTGGAAAGCACGGTTGATAGGAGATCTGAGGTTAGGAACGTCCTTGTAAAAGTCAACAGTTGCAACGGCACGCTTGGCGATACCCTCTGGAGTGAACTCGAATTTCTATACAGCTGTTAGCTATGGTCATGATAAGCTTCTGATAAGTGACATACCTTGTACACATCTTTGTAGGCACCACTGGCACCGAATCTGTTGAGACCGAACTGCTCGTGGGTGTATCTTTCCCATCCCATAGTTGACATGACTTCAACAGAGAGGGATGGAATACCATCTGGCAAAACGCTGAGTCTGTACTCCTTGGTCTGAGCATCGAACACCTCAAAGCAAGGAATAGAAACAACACGGGCAGTGAGGTTGTGGTTGTCCTTCAAGTATTTGACTGCGTCAACAGCAATACCCACTTCGGAACCAGTAGAGACAATTGTGATGTCTGCCTTCTCAGCTTCGTGAACAACATATCCACCCTTGATTGCGTTGGAAAGGGTGGAGTTCTCGAGATGTGGAAGGTTCTGTCGGGAGAGAGCAATAATACTTGGGGTGTGCTTTGAGGTCAACGCAACATAGTATGCAGCGCTGGTCTCGTTTCCGTCAGCTGGGCGCCAGACCATGCAATTGGGGAGAGCACGGAAGTGTGCTAGTGTCTCGATAGGTTGATGGGTTGGTCCATCCTCACCAAGTCCAATAGAGTCGTGGGTAGCGACCCAAATGGCTCGGACTTGAGAGAGTGCGGAAAGACGAACAGCTCCGGCAGCATATGAGACGAAGTTCAAGAAGGTACCTCCATATGGGATGACGGTGCCGTATGCAGCAAGACCGTTCATGATAGCACCCATGGCGTGCTCACGGACACCATATCTAATGTAACGTCCAGACCAGTCACCAAGACCAGTGGCAGGAGGTTGGAAATCAACAGCCTCCTTCCATCTGGTCAAATTCGAGCCGGTCAAATCTGCAGAACCACCAACCAATTCTGGGACGACATCGTGGATAGCTTGGAGGACAATCTCGGAAAGTTTTCGGGAAGCCACTGGAGAATCCGATGGGGAGTATACTGGCAAATTCTTCTCCCAGCCTTCTGGGAGCTCTCCAGCCAAACGACGCTTCAAGTCAGCAGCCTCGGTCTTGTGAGATCCGGCGTATTTGGAAACAAGTTGCTCCCATTCTTTCTCAAGAGCGGCGCCCTTAGCACCCTTCTCGTTGTAAATGTCATAAACTTGTTGTGGGACGACAAATGACTCCTCTGGGTTGAACCCAAATTTGGTCTTGAGCTGCTTGATGTCGTCTGCCTTGAGAGGAGCACCGTGAACACCGTGTGTGCCTTCCAACTTGGAACCAAAACCAATGATGGTCTTGAGCTTGATCATGGATGGCTTATCCTTCACAGCTTGGCACTTCTTGATTGCATCTTCGATTGCTTGTAAATCATTGTTACCGTCTTCAACGGTCTCGACATGCCAACCATATGACTTGAATCTCAAGGCAACATCCTCTGTGAAAGCACAGTTGGTGTCTCCGTCGATGGAAATGTGGTTGTCATCGTAGATGGCAATCAAGTTACCAAGCTGCAAATGTCCAGCGATAGAAGCAGCCTCGCTGGCAATGCCCTCCATCATGCATCCATCTCCTAAAAAGCAGTATGTGTAGTTGTTGATAAGCTCGAATCCTGGCTTGTTGAACTCGCCTCCAGCGTGGGCCTGGGCGATAGCAAGACCAACGGCATTTGCGAAACCTTGTCCAAGAGGACCAGTTGTGACCTCAACACCGTCGGTATCGTGTGCCTCGGGATGACCTGGGGTTTTGCTGTCTACTGACTTCAAGGTTGCAATTGTTAGCGAAGCCAATCTAAAAGAGGATGCCAGCAAGACGTACTCGGAATGCCTTGAGGTCATCCATAGAAAGCTTGTAACCGCAGAGATGGAGGAGAGCATATTGGAGCATGCAAGCGTGACCGTTGCTATAGTAAACATTAGTAAGAACCGGAAGAATTTTTCAAAAGCATTGGGATCCATGCTGTCTGAGCTCCTTAAGTTGCTATGAATAGATGAAATGCCTTCTTTTCAGCGAGAGCCATGAAACCGCGAAAAAAGCAGTGCCAAGGGAAGCTCTGCAAGTTCCCGCTTCATCACCTCTAGAATATTCGACCGCCAAAGCTGCGTATCTTAAGAGAAAGAAGTACTCACGAAAGAACGAATCGATCTCTATTCACCCAGCTTGAGTTCTTTGGGTTGTAGTTCATAATCTTGTTGAAAAGAACATGTGCGACTGGGGCCATTCCCCTAGATCCGGCATTAGCAGAAGTATCGAATTGAGGCAATTGAGCCACCTACATTGGGGCACCAGGATGACCCGAGTTGGACTTGAATGTAGCATCGGCCTATGGGATAAAATCAGCAACTATCGTGAAGATAGTATCGTGGTGTTGAGGGCCTCAAATGGGGCCCACCCCTCGTAATGGAGGGGTAAATCAGGCAAAACGTACCGCTAAGATACGGATGGTGTTGATAGCCAGCTGATCAACGTCGGTGTAGCCCATGATTGCGGTTTGGGGGGGTATGTAAGGGGGATGCTAGAGAATTGGTGTTGATGGAGCAAGAGGGCGGGAGAGAAAGAAGAGGGAGAAGTCTGGTGAAGGAGGTGGAGGCGTTGAGATTTTGGCAACGTCGTCAGCGGGGTGGGTTTCGGAAGTAGTGGGGTTAATCGATCTTGGGGCAGGGCCGGCCGAAAGTCGCCAACAAAAAAACGTCACGATGTACCCATAGCCAGACTCAGACTCCACCGGAGCTCTCTTGACCAATTCCACGCAGTATCGGTCAGCAGCGCGCATCTCGACTGGCCGAGAGCTGGCAGAGGACTCAGCATGATGCAGCTTCTTTTTCCAGAATAAGCAAGTCACCTGATTCCATTTCTCCGCGCTCAATCTCCAGCCGCCGCGGGGTCCCTGAAGGAGAAATCCCATCCTCCGTATTTCGGGTCGGCGATTGACGGGCGGGTTGTGCTCCCAAGGCTACTGAATAGGAGTTTGCTGATTCTTTCCAATCGTTTAATAAGCTCGGTTAATTGGGCAGAGGTCATCCGGGGTCAGAAACGAATTTATATCAATAATCAATAGATATCTAGGTGCTGATATTGCTCATTTGGACCTTGTTAGCGAGTGTTGACGTGAATGATGGATGATGGATGATGGATCCATTGGGTGGAGAGTAACAAAGTGCATGAGTGTGATAGTATAGGTATGAGATGGATGAAGGCTTCTAGCATCATAGACTAATAAGTGAGTAGGTACAGTACGAAAAAAGCCAGGCTCTCAATTCCATCAAGGCCCGCATCTAACCAGGCCAGGCAGAGGAGCGGCGAATCTAATCTTTAGCTTGGCAACAAGTTCGAAAAGGGTTAATGGTCAGCCGCATGTCAAAATAAACAACGACAGAGAGTTGGCCAATCAAAATGGTGCAGCTAACCACAAGTCGTCAATCGTTATACTTCAATTAGGGAGCTTAGGAGAACCTTACCTTGTTCCCGGAGACTTGACTACTCAAATCACTAACAACAAAGTACCAGGGGAGGTAGGCGCATAGAAAGCCATTGGTATTCTTGTCACACCTAATATCCATGTTCCCCAGAGTATCATTCTTCATGCCTAAAACGCCCATTTCAATACAACGCCATCCCAATGTATCCCTGCTTTGCTATGCAACAATAATTTGGCCCAACCAGTTTTCATCTTATAGCAATAGTTCTTCGCAGGTCCAATCTTCGTAGCTAGCTTTGAGTTAGTTCCTGAAATCGAGTAAATGGTAAATGTAATAACCTACAAACCATCAGGCATGTATCGTCGAATAATCAAGGGTATCTTTCTCTCTCTTAATTCTTTGATTGCAATTTGAAGAGGATCTGTCTCTCCTTCCAGATCAACCAATACCGGCGCGTTCATACTGAAGTTGGAGTGTTAGATATATGTTCTGATCAAAAAAATCGCAGTCCGCCCCAACTAACCTAATCTGCAACGCCCTTGTGCCCAGAATACGAGCTCGTTCATACTTGGTCATATATGGTGTAGTGGTTCGTTTATCATGAGGAATCTGCTTGTCTTTTGGTGCCTTTTCACCCTTTCGATTCGCTATAGCAGCTGCGTCTCCGGATTCAACGACATTATTAAACTGGTCCTGATCCTCGCCCAGCGCAGTTCCGTCTGGATTGTGAACATCCTGCTCATGGTCATCGGGTTCCATTGGCTCATCTGGTTCGTAGTCGGGCTCATCACCACCGTAGGCTGGGGAGTATCTTTGGGGATAAAGTCAATGGGTTTGGTCGACATCAGGTTGAAAAGCTCCTCTCTCGAGCAAGGAAACTTACCCTCCATCTCCACCTTCGTTGTCAGACATTTTGAGATTCGGATCGCGTCGCTGATGTGGTTGCGCAGAAGTCTGAAAGAGAGTTGGAGAGTTTGCGACTCGAGGCAGCACAAGTGCACAAAGAAAAAGTGATCTGATGCGCCTTGGGTCGGGATAAATTAAGGTTTGACCGACGCGCTAAGCCTTCAGCCACAACTAACCCACACTCACCAGCCACCTCAAAATTAATTTATCCAGCTCTATCAATCCAACCTTTACATCATCAAGTCAACCTCATGTCAAGATTACTCGACGAACCCAATGGCTGCTCAAGCCACAAAAAGGAAGACCGCAGGTCCTTTGGAGGAGGCAGCAAAAAATATGCGCCTTGAAAGCAATCCTCTTGGTGCGCAGCGCCAATATACAACCACAGCCAGATCAACTAATTCAGAGGCAGTTGTTTCTCAATCAATTGACGACAAAACGTACGACGACGAAGAGGAAGACCAGTCCTACAGAGCGCATGAAGATTCCTCAGATAATGACGACGATGTCAATACACCAGTCACCCCATTTTCACCAGCCTCAAGAGAGAAGTTTCCATCAGAACGCAAGAGACTTCAATGTACCTTTCCAGGCTGCGACAAGACGTTCAACAGACCCATCAGATTGGAAACGCATATGAACATACATACCAACGAGCGAACTTTCAAATGCAGTTATGAAGGCTGCGCCAAGTCGTATTTTGAGAAGAAGCATCTAGATGCGCATATACGGGGCTCTCATACGAAGGACAAGAGCTACAATTGCGAATGGGAAGGATGTGGGAAGAGTTTCTTAACCAACACCAGACTCAAGCGACATATGGAAACACATAAAGGAAATGACCGATTTGTGTGCACTGGATACCCTGGCTGCAACAAAGCCTTTCGCAAACATCAAACCCTCCAACGTCATATCCGATCTGATCATCTTCAACTCTATCCTTATCCTTGTACATTCGTTGATCCTATTACTGGTGTCCCTTGTGGTGCTGGCTATGAAGGTGCAACAGCACTTAAGCTTCACGAGAAACGTGTACATGCCACTCCATTTCTCTGTACAGAATGTGTTATTCCAGGTTCTTTTAAGCCTGACGGAACACCAGCAACCCTAGGTTTCAGCACCGAGAACCAACTCAACTCTCATATTGAAAGAACGCACTCTAACCGCAATTGCTGTGCATTTTGTGAAAAGAAATTCAACCGCAAGCAAGATCTGCACAGGCATCTTGAAGCACAACATTCAGGAAAGACTGTTCAAGAAAGAAGGACCTTCAAATGCCAATTCACGGATTGCGACAAAGCATATACGAAGCAATACAGTCTCATGTTGCATATCAGAGCTTCCCATGAAGGTGAACGCTATATCTGCGGTACCTATGACTTTAGCCACATCCCAGACCTCGCTGGTTTTGATAAGGAAGACGCTTGTGGAAAGGATTTTGCAACAAAAGCCAATTTGGAAAATCACATTCGCTCTGCCCATTTGGGTATGTCTTGGCAAGATATTGTCCCACGTAAAAACCAAATGAGAAAGAGAAAGAGGAGATCTGAGGTTGAGGAAGAAGACATTGATGATGACGATGAATCAGACTGCGATGAGGACCAAGATTATGAAATGCTAGACCTTGAAGTAGGAAGGATAAAGAAGCCAAAGAAGAAAAAGGGAAAAAAGAACAACCTTTCAGCAATTGATGAGCTTATTGGGAACTCCTACGCCAACGACCCAAAGCGAAAAATTCCTTGTACGGTACCCGGATGTCCTCATAAATTCATTCGAGAATACGATCGGGTATTTCACATGGGCGCTTTTCATTCCGACAACCCATCTTTTAACGAAGAAGTTGATACCACGGTGTTTGAACAGAATATGCTTTCCCAGGAGGGCTGTATCAACGATATGAATTCGGCGGCTATCGAGCTCGAAACACCACTTCAGCAACAAGATCATTGGAGTATGGGACTTGAGCAGTCATTCTTGAACCAGGGCGATAACTTCTGGCTCGGTGGTGGAGAATTTACTCCTGCTCATACACCTGGCGGAGATTTTCAATGGGCACATGAAGAAGCTGAGATGAGAACCTTGATTGACCCTGCTAGCTTTGCTAGCAACGGTGGATTTTGTAATGCCAACGATAGCGAACCCGTTGGTTCTGGGCAAGCTGTGAATTTCGAGGGACCTATTGATCCCGTTTTGATGGGTTTGTAAATGTGGTGTATTAGAGGTCGTAGAAATTCTGGGCACACGCCAAGTTTTGGTTTCAAACTACGGAAGGAGGGGATCAGGGTTTTGGGCGAGGGGAAAAAAGTATTTGGGCGGGCGTTACATATGGAGAAGGGGTTTCCTAGAGCTTGCAAGTGCTGCGTTTTGCTCTAGTTATCACTTACTTCAATTAGATTTTTGGTTGACCAAAGCTTCCCAGGAAAAGTGTTTTATGTCTTGTAGATGAATGGAACGATGGGTAAATTGACCAAACCACTAAGATGAAAAGCGTGTTTTTCTTTTTTGCTTTTCCCCTCCCCCTATTGTAATATCTCAGCACGAAGTGATTTAAGAAAGAAAAAGTGTTACAGTATACTCGTAGTTTCGCTTGAGTATCAACCCAAGCCAGCATGAGCCAGTTGTCATTCCGCTTTTGGTGCAGAATACTCAAACCCTACGATAGTGCAAGGTCTGAGCAAGCACAAGTCCAACAGTCTATCAAATCATAGCTGTTATGAATTTAAGTACTCATATGGCTAAGGTGCTACTGTCTGGGCTTACGTACCGAGGCGTGCCGCAGGATTTGTAAAAGGGACAACGCTACTACTGTAGGCAAGCGAGCCGGCTCACCCGAAGCGCAAGGCAATGCAAGCAAATAATTCGTCGCATGTTCTCCAGCCGCTGCCACTTCTCCCTTTTTGCAGCGATAAGGAAATCCCATACTGTACCCACACCTACACCAACACCTCCACCCTCGAAGCATATCGAAATCCAACTTGATCACCTTCCTTGCAATATAATCCGACAATTCAACTGCGCACTCCACCAAAGATTTTCATCGCGATCCCTCAATTTGCCTGTCAATCCACCCATACGTCATACCAAACTTATTGACCCCTGCGAAGCAATCAGAAGCCGACAGATATTCCACTTGGACCGACCATCTTCAAGACAACAACACCAACACGCGACAGCCAAACTCACAGGGTTGTCTGCGAGCGAGCATAAGATGTCTAGTGTAAGAACTCGTCGGCAGGCCGCCGCAATGGCAACACCAGAAACACCCACACCACCACCAAGGGAAAAGGAGATTCAGAAACCCATCATGAACGGAAATGGATCAGCTCATGCCCAAGAAAAGATCGATTCTCCAAAAGAGAACATATTTTTGTTCTGGCCCAACATCATCGGTTAGTCGCAGATGTGTTTGTGAATGGCCAGGTCAGCAGCTAACACTACTTACAGGCTACAGCAGAATCGTTCTCGCATTCGCATCTTTATATTATATGCCACTTCACCCGCGCACTTGTTCCATACTCTACAGTATCTCGTGTCTTCTCGATGCCTTGGACGGATATGCAGCAAGGGCTTTTGAGCAGTCGACTCGGTTTGGAGCTGTTCTCGATATGGTGACTGACCGTTGCACAACAGCCTGCTTACTGGTTTTCCTATCTTCTGCCTGGCCCCGTTATTCTCTCGTCTTCCAAGGCCTGATCTCGTTGGATTTGGCTAGTCATTACGTCCACATGTACGCGACCTTGATTATGGGCGGTTCAGATACAAGTCATAAGAAAGTGGACAAGTCCCGAAGCTGGATTCTCAATTTATACTACACGAACAAGGTACATTTTACCCCAAGTTTTCCATGGGAGCGTATTTTTGGGAGCGAAATACTAACTATTTTCACAGACGGTCCTATTCCTCTTCTGCGCCCTCAACGAAATTTTCTTCATCGCCCTCTACCTCCTCTCCTTCTCGTCACCCTTCCTCTCTCCCTCCTTACTAGAAGTCAAAAAAACCGACGGCGCCGGCTCCACACTTCTCCCAGGAAGCCCCTCAGGACCATCGGCAACCTCGCTCATCTTCGCCAACCCACACAGTGCCGCAGCTCTAGAATTCGCGCGCGCCAACAAAATGGACTCGACGATCCCATGGATCATTGCTGGAATCAGTTTCCCAGTTATGGCGGGGAAGCAATTCATCAATGTAATTCAGTTGGTCAAGGCGAGTAAGTGGTTAGCAGAGGGTGACTTGGAGTTAAGGAGAGCTGCTGGGTTGCCGAGAGCAAAGAAGGAGAAATAGGCGATCAAGTTTATGATCGGGAAATTCTTTTGCGGTAGGGGGTCATCCATTGGAGTGTTTGACTCCAAGAAGGGAGGGCTTCTTTTCTCTCATTTCGTGTACATCTATTTTATTTTCTTCCTCTTCTACTTTTTCCTCCAGACACCCCATGAGTTCTGTACCCTTTGATTTCATCGGATGATGGTTGTCGTTGTTGTTGGGGGAGGGGGCACCTTCGCTCTTATTTACTAGATGGGGAACTGGCGTTGATTGAATGATCACTTTGGGAGGCACGCATGTTCTATACAATGAATGCAACGGGACGAGACGCGACTTTGAATCTGGATGACGGGTGGATGGATGGGTGTATATGGATGACCCGTACCCGTCATTGGTTGGTAATCTTTAATATGAGTTTTCTTCTTCATCATATTAATGTTGTGATTGTGGTTCTGAGGACTATCTATCTTCCGGGATACTGTAGAAGTTGTGTAACTCCAAGACAAAAAGGAATGATTGGATTATTCTAGATGCTGGTAGATAAGATGCCCTGTCTGTATCACTTTGATGTTGTGTATGGTGTACCACTATCAAACAAACCTGCAGCTTAGGAGTAAGGCATCTAGAGGAATAGTTGGGTTGGTCACTCCATGTGATATAGCCTGTAGTTATATCTATCTGGCAGTTTGTCAATACAACCAAACCCAACCCAACCCAACTGAACACGTCACGCTCTATACATTCTGTACATCGATACATGTAAAACGTAAATGGTATATGGCAATGTAACCAACCAACCAACCCGTGCTAGTAGTACCTCGTGTGCGGCGTGTCCAACTGCATAGGGCAGGCAGCTGGTTTTGGGACAAGACAGAGATAGAGTGGTTGGGCAGCATTTGCGTTTCGGTTCGTTATCTGGGAGTACCTATAGGTGGTGAGTGAGTCAGATTCTGTACTGACCACTAACTGGTTTTTTGGTACCCTTTTCTTTGGTGGGTGGTGAATGGTACGTGGATGCTGTTTTTTCTGTTCTTCTTTGGTTTCTTGGTGTGGGTTTGGTACAGTGTTGTGGTGAGTTTTAATCTGTTCCTCCTAGTTTTGGTTTTGATTTTGATTTTGATTCTAGGAGCTGTTTAGAAGTTCAATAGGTCGGATAGTTGGTAGTTGGTAACCACATCCAGACATCAACATCAACATCAACTTCTCGCTCATCCCACGATACAGATACGGACGTCCATATCATACCACATACCCACTTCCTCACCAACGGAGAAAACTTATTACCCATCCCATTCCATCCTATTCCAAAAACGAAAACGCGATGGGAATACAACCATCTTCAAAATTTCCTTCCCGCTCTATACAGGATGTTCCTGCCCCGCCTAAATACCAACATCATATCTCTCCCATGCCTCCTCAACGAAACTCCTCACGAGTCAACGAGTTGTCACAATGTGAGGGTTCTAATATGCGAGAAGGAGATATTACGCCCTGGACCCGTTTTGGACTTTTTCTTATAGGTGTCGCTGTTGTGGTGGTCATGCATTTTTGCTTGGATTATATGGCGCCTGTGCCGGTGTTGATGGTTGGGTGGTTGGCTTGGGGGCTTTATGGGGGGGAGGGGAAGGATTGAGGGGAAGGGTGAGGGGGATGTGAGGATGAGAATGAGAATGAGAATGAGGGACAATAGTGCTTGGAGAAAATGGGCGTCAGAGATGGGATACATTTGAGAAGGACGGAGGAAGAATAAAGATAATGAGGACGGCTGATACATTTTGATCCGAGATGCTGATGAGATGGGGCATCTTACTAGAGGGCGACATGAACGGGGAATGTAGTGTACCCAAAGTATCTCTTTCTGGTTTTGGACAGGAAGGCTTCTGGTTTGACTCTTTCTCGCTAGAAGCATATTCGGCGAATAAAAAAGACGGTGGAGAGATCCTTTCTTGAGAAAAAAAAACACATACACAGATCTGCTGGGATTTGGAAATGGTGGACGAAGCGGGTGTTGATCGCATTTGATAGTAGGATAGATCCAACTTTTAGTGATGCATATCAAACGAATATCATGCCAATCCACAATATCTATTGAGGCTCAAAATCATGAAGTAGCGCCCGTTGGTCCCTCTCCGCCTGGTATCAACTATCCGAAGGTTAGCAGGTAAAAATGATGGGTAGAGAAATTCAGTTTACCATGCAAATGTTATTCCCGTTCAGTAGAATCTTTGAGAGCTTGGTGTGGTTTCCGGAGTAATCGCTGTGAGCCCAAATTAGTTTCTCTTGGGGAGAATCTTTCGATGGAATAGACATACAATTCAGTCACGTCCTCGAGTACCATGTCTATGGATTTGTTAGTAGGCTATCTATCGGAAGGGAGGAGAATCAGGTACTTACTAACGTAATCATCGAATCCGAGTAATGTACCGCTGAACTCTATAAAGAGGTCTTATAAGCTGGTGTATTGGTAGTTTGAGGGGATTATCATACCCTTTTCGCCTTTCATGACGACCCATATTTTGGATCCCACGCACTTGTCGATCAACTCTGGAGGGGTTGTCAGTATGAGGCATAAGAGACCAAGGCTATAGAGAGCGCCTACCAAGAGGCAGTAGTTGAGATGCCATTGTGAGTGAGGGGATGTAGTCAACCTTGGAGGTGATCAGTGGTTTGTACAGAACGAGTCGGATTCCCAATAAAGCAATTCATGTACCCCCACTAGGATAAAGCCTCACCCCCACCGCAGATGAGAGGCTGAGGAACATAAGATACACATGAAGACTTACTGGTGAATGAATCCACTCTGAACACTGTGAGATTGAAATATCTCTCACTAACAGGGTCCAGTCAAAGTTGAGCTCAAGGTTGTGAATGATCCCTGTGTGCCTTCTCGTGACGACAAAATCCGGGATTTTGTCGGGTCCTCGTTCTCGAGAGCTAAATTGGTATTGGTTGGATAGAGTATCACAGCGCGTCTGCCTCCAACCCACCTCTAGGCACAGCTGCAAGCACCGTGAAGTACACAAACAACCCATACTTGGTTGTCAAATGCTCGCGTCATGCTCCGTAGTCATTATGGGGCATCCACCGTGGCCAGAAACCTCCGAAGACCTTTTACATACACCATGAATTCCAATCCCGATTCTACCATTTCTACTTTGCTTGCGGACTCGATGAATGCTACTCGATCCGTGATGAGCGGCGCTAGAGCTGCGTAAGTGGATACTTTGAGCTGGCATGTACTTACCGTGTACTAATGGATGTATAATTACAGTTCTGGCTCTACTCCTGCTGCTTCGAGACCCAGGCTTTCTCCCCAACCCTCGAAGACATGGCATCCATTGAACGGGATAGTATTTAGCCCTGGTCCTGGCAGGCCCAGGACGAACACTACGAATACAATTGGGATAGAGCGGGATATGGCTTTACATTCGAACTCGGAAGATAATTACGTGCTGGCTGCAGCAACATTGGCGACATCCTCGACATTTGTCTCAGAGACCGAATCCAAGAAGGTGGATGAGAAATCTGCGTCGACGAACCCTGCTGCTCCATCTGCAGCAGGTCAAAAGCCAGAGGCTCCAAAGCCCGTCGAGGAGGAACTAGAAGATCCAAAATACGACATCTTACCGGAAACCTATCGCGAATGGAGAATGACGGAGGATCTATTTCGCGTGGCTAAAAGTGCGCCAAAGGAAAGTAAAGCTTCATATTGGTCGCACGCGTTGTATCGAGGGCCTGCGACTGAGACGGATAAAGAGGAGAGGAAGGTTACGGTTCATTATTGCAGGAGCAAACTTACGACGGAACGAGTGTTGGAGAAATATTTTGCAGATTCCAAGGTTATTGGATTCGATATTGAATGGATGATAAACGTGCACAAGAATTCCGGGCCCAAGAACAATGTCTCCTTGATACAGATTGCAAATGAGGAGCGGGTTGCCCTCTTCCATCTTGCATTATACACTGGCAATACGAAGGAAGATCTGGTATCTCCATTATTGAAACAGATTTTGGAGAACCCAGATGTCACGAAAGTCGGAGTTGCCATCAAAGGCGATTGCACAAGAATAAGGAAAAACCTCGACATCCGTCCCAAGGGCTTGTTCGAATTAAGCCATCTTTTCAAGCTCGTCAAGTTCTCCGAGTCAAAAGAGTTCAAGCAAATCAACAAACGATTGATTTCACTAGCAACTCAAGTCCAAGAACATTTTCATTTGCCAATGTTCAAAGGCGGTGACGTTAGATCTGGAGCTTGGAATAAACCTTTGGATCTTGAGCAAATCCGATACGCAGCATCCGACTCCTATGCTGGCATTCAACTCTTCCTGGATATGGAAGCAAAACGAGAAAGATTAGATCCAACTCCACCGCGTCCTTATCACGCTGAGTTAGATATCCCAATTCGAACTGCTGAGGGGATAGAAATACCTACCAATGAACCAGCAGAAGTGGATGAAGACGGAGAGGAGATCAAACCCGAGGATCCAGAACCTCCGGTACCTACCAAGCGGAAGTATACCCGAAAAGTTCTTGCTACTCCAATCTCGGGCCAGGAAGGTAAAGAGAGCACAGATGCTGAAGGAGAGCCTCCTGCCCCGAAAAGAAAATATGTTAGGAAGCCAATACCGCATTTTGCAGCTGAAGAATCATTCGATTTTGAGGATCAAGCAATCGAGGGGGCTCTAATGGATCACGACTACGAAACGCCTACCACGCGTTCACGGACACGAACCTCACGCTCCAAAGCCACCCCTAAGCCAAACCCTCAAATCGAGAAGCAAGAAGAAGCAAGTGACTCGGAGGAGTACTTTGAATGCATGAGAGATCCTCCTCCCAAAACCCCAGTTGAGGAAGAACCCGCCAAACTAGATTCAAAAGACGAGTCCGTTGATGAGGAAGACCCAACAACCATCCTAGAAACAGCAACCTCCCACGCTCTTCACCACCTAACCACCACACTCCCCTCCCATTCCACAAACACAAACACAGACACAAAAAAGCCTACCCTCCCCTCCCTCCGCACGTTCTATCTCTGGCATCAAAATCCCCATCTCAATCTTCCAGAGATAGCGTCTCTCCTCCGCTCCCCACCTCTGACCATCACAACTGTCACCCAACACATCCTAGAAGTCGCAAGTTGGGAAATCAAATCCTCCTCACTTGAAAGCGAAAGTATGAATGGACAAGGCAGTGAAAACATACTCCCCGAAGATCCGCAAGTACTCAAGGGGGTGAGCGACATAGAAATCGAAACGGATAGGATAAGAGGGATTCTGGCTGTATGGACAGACTTGGGATTCAATCCCGCCCCATGGACGGATCTACAGAAAACACTAGATAGATAAGTGGGTAGTAAGAAAGGAAGCAACCCCCATCACTGGGGAGAAGAGTACGATATCCGGGGCTCTCAACACCCTCGGTTTGGAAATTCGATCACAACGCTGGATACAGTAGGGAAGGAGGAATGCACACATACATACAGAGACTCAGACGGCGTTCAGGATAATAACACGGGAGGGGGCCCGGGGCGAGGACATCCATGCTATGTAGAGTAAATCCATACACCAAAGTGATGGATAGGATGAATAAGAAGAGAAATCTCCACATATGACATCATACAGTAGTACCTTACCATACGGAGTACTCGCAGATAGCATGAATAATAGATACCCGGTGTCTTTCTCGATTTCTTGATTCTAGAATGATTAGCAACTTGAGAATATATAATATACAATTTACAGTTACAGTAACGAGCTTATTGTTAGAGGAAGATCCTGTTGAAGTACTTGGGAAATATATATATTTTTTTCTTCTTTGTTATGGTATAGTAGATACTTGGAGATGGGATTGAAGTTGAAGTTGAATTTGAGATTAAAACTAATTTAAGGCTTACTACACAGTATTGTATATAGTGTTGAAATTATGCAAGTAAAAGTAAAAGTACCTACGTCGGCGCTACTACAGTATATAGAGGAATTGTATAGGGTAGGGTAGATAGGTAGTAAAGCTAGTACAGCAAAGAGAGTCCAAGACTCGATTGATTTCTTCGTAAATACATATTGCTAGTGCTTCCATGAGGTCCCTGTTACATAAGGTACTAGCGTACCACTAAGATAGGTATACTAGCATATTCACTTTATAACCTCTACTCCCCCTGACGGTTCGGATCATTATCTCTCCATCCGGCCAATACTTCCCCATTATTCCCCAAGCGATCGATTCACTTACAGCAGATTCACGCCCAGCTATCACTGCAGCACGCAAAATAATCAAGACAAATGCTATTCATTTTATTGAAAGAGAAAAAAGAATGTATGCACACTAGGCTGAAATCTGAACTATAATCGCAAAAAGAAAATCTATCCCCTTCGAAGAAACATCCTCCGCTACAGACATATATACTTTTACTTCCTTCACCCATAACTCCGTCGCTCTGGGTAGCTTTTTTGATGCTTCGTCCTTCACACCATTTTGTTTTTCAAGCCATTCTTCCACGCTTTGGCAAGACTGCTCATCAAATTACCACGAAAAAATGCATAGCAATGCTATCAGTTCATCCCCAACAAGGCCTTGGCTCCAGGCTCACTAGCAACATAAATGACATCGTGAGAGTCACTGAATCCGTTGAATCGAGTGGCAGAGCACTTGGTATATGCGCCCATCTCCTCAAAGTAAAGCCAATCACCCACATCCAAGATTTGGTTGAAACGAATGCTCTTGGAAATTTGGTCGATTCCATCACAGGTTGGACCCCAGATGGAGTATTCAATCCCGTCAGAACAAGCTTGTGAGGCAATGGTATCGTAGCAGGAGCGGCCATTGACACGCAAAATTTGTGCAACTGGATTTTGGTGATCAAACATGATGCTGGAAAAGTTGCCGTAAAGTCCGTCGTTCATGTAGAGCATGTAGCTATCCTCGCCGTTTGCCGGGTTCCTGATAGTGCGACGAGCAATGACGTGGCAAGCGAGTGTGAACGCTGACGCAACATAGTAACGTCCAGGCTCTCCAATAACTTGGATGTTGGAAGGCATGTAGTCGTCCAATGCTGAGCTCAAAACAGCGGCCATCTCATCAAATGTTTCGCTAGAAAATCCACCACCAACATCAAGTGTATGGAATGAAAATCCGCGAGCTTCGGCTTGGTCGAATACACAGCGAGCATCTTGAACTGCCTTGATGAATGCACCTGGGTCAGAAGCTCCAGATCCAACATGAAAACTAACGCCTACGACATTGAGCTCCAATTCCTTTGCTAGAGCAAGAAGATTGTCAGTTGTGTCCATGGCAGCCCCGAATTTAAGACTCAGTTGGCACAAGCTTGAGGAATCATCGGTTGAAATCCGGAGGAACAACTCGGCTCCGGGGAATAGCTTCTTGATCTTGTAGAGCTCATCGGTATTGTCGAATGTCATCTGTTTTACCCCTTGGGCAGCAGCGTAACGAACATAAGAGTTTGTCTTGCATGGTTGGGCATAAATGATACGGTTGGGCTCGACCCCGGCCTTGAGGACTTGTTCAATCTCGGCTTTTGAAGCACAATCAAAGCCGGTACCGAGCTCTGCTAAAAGTCGGATTACTTGGGGGTCTGGGTTACATTTCACAGCTATAAATAGGTTAGCATAGGTGATTTTATGAAAGTACCACCAGTACATACCGTAAAATGGCTTGACTCTAGGCAAGTTCTTCTTCCACCTCATGTGTTGCCTATAGACCTCGCCGAGATCAGCTACGAAGAAAGTATCTTCGTCGCCGGCCTCGCAGGACTCATGATCGATTGTATTGACTCTCTCCTTCAGAGCATTTCCGATGAGTTGTTTTGGTGTGTTCGCGCCATTGAGTTCAAGATAAGAACATGTCGATTTCTCGAAGTATGATTCAAGACTTGTAAGACTTGGTGTTTGGACAAGGGTTTCGATGGCGGAAGGTGACATATCCTCGAAAAGATTCAAGGGATATAAAAAGTTGATTGGTCTGGCGGAAAGATTAGCACATTGTATACAAACGCGCATTGGAAATGGCAGTAGAAGCTTACTTTTTGATACTCTGAGGTTGTATTAGGGAGGTCTATATCGATCAGATCCTGAACTGATCTGACGAGGTCGGCTCGACTCTTCCTCTGCGAGAGGAAGAACCTCTAAACCCGTCCTATGCGGCAGCTGAGGAGTTTGGGACGGAATGGGGATGTTGGGGGTTGAGTCGAACAGAGTGCGCTCAAGCTGCCTAGTTGACTGCAACAGAAGGAGGAGGGCGAGTGTTGAGGATGTGTCGGTTGGGTCGTAGCGAGTAATCTTGATCAGAAACTAGACTTGCGGCCGCGGGAGCCGTGGTGAATGGAGGTTGCCTTTGAAGGATCAAAGGCTTTGGTGATGTATTTGAAGACGATCGTAGATGACCTGCGAATGAGTGGTTAGCTGCTGGGTGTTCTATCTATAATTCGCGCACTCCAGGTAAACAGGCGGAGCCAAGCTTGGGCGAGGGCGAAGCGGACAGCGGGCAGGTTTCCCCCTCTGGCTCTCGCTCTCGCTAGCTGGCACCAGTCGACCAAAGACCACGGGAAGATGTGAACGTACCGAGATGGATTGAGTAGAGTGTGAGTCGCAGGAACACGTGGGTGTAGCTAGCAACAATTTATTCTGCTTCGTGGTGTTGAAGCTGTGAAATGCGGTGGATGGGGATTTGGGATTTGTTGGCAGCGAGTGGAAGTGGAAGTGGAAGTGGAGGGGGGATGAAGATTTTTGTGGCGGTCATACCGGCCTCAGTGCCTCACCTTGCGCTAGCGTCCTCGCCTGCGAGCCTGCTTTAGCCGGAAAGTTTGGAAGATCAGGGGTGGCCAATGGCTATTTCAGTTGTGGCCCAATGCAGCTGCCGTGAGTGGTTGGGAGAGCGAGAAAGTTTCGTCTAACGGCTTGCTGACTAATCAAATAAAGCTTATATGTGCTTACTAAGCACCCAGCGAAGTCTTCACGGCATTCCAGAAGCTTGGAGGCCTGATTCAGATCTCCTCCCAAACTACCAACGTCACAGAGCCCAACTGCATTCATCAACGCGCAAAGCCTATATATCTACCAATACTACAACTCATCTGAGAGGGAGGAGTCGGTCTGCTAGACTGGACTGGACTGAATATCTCTATGGTCACTTTCGAACGGGACCCAGTCCAGTATGCAGGTAGCATCACGAAAAGTCTAGCGCATTCTGCACGCGTCTGTTAATGCGCGCCAGCGAAAACATCCCCTAGTCAACGCCGTACGTACGAGGTGCCATCACCGCCAACTCTGAGTGTATTCTACTCTTCGACTCTATTTGCAGTCATCTCTTTATGACTCGATCCGACGAAAAGAACAGTAAACACAGACCATAGGACTGTGAGAGATCTGGTCATTGCCCTGCTCTGCTTACACCAACAGAGAAGGACAGGATCCAAGGCATAATCGAATCGGTTACACTACGCGAACAGTTTGGAGTAATTGACTTTTATTAAGCTTCGTACTAAGCTACTTACTTACCTTAGCATATTGGTTTTATATACCAGTATTGCAGAAACACTAGGACAAGATCTTCTCATAGGTGCATGGCAGAGCTTCTTCCCCGCCTCTAGTTTCCATTACCAAATCCCAACACTAAATCCAACGCGCTACGAACAGATACCCAACGTCCGCAGTCCCTCTCAATGGCTGTGCGATCACAAGTCATGTCCCCAAAAGGACTAGCGCAAGAATAAAACTCCACGTTTCCCAAAAACCCGGCGCAAGCTGTGTGTTTTGAAGAGCGTATTCCGTCTTATTCAGACCTGTTGTTCTAAAGCTGTAGGATGACGGACTAAAGATGAGAAGACATGCTTTCATTGTGAGGTCTAGATAGGTCTAGACACTGGGCCTATGGCCAATCTCGATATATATAAACCGATTAGAACTATCGAGTGGCAAAAAGAAACTATGGATTGAGCAATCTCATAACAAAAAGAAACCCTAAAATAACAACACATAACAAAATGTACTCGAGTAGCAAAAGCTTCTTCTCCAAAACTTTCAGTTCAAGCCTCATTGTTTCAACGAGCTCCGGAGGATTCAAATCAAGTCTTTCGGCTTCGTTGCACCGCCTGTGCGTCTTATTCGTGCTTCCGGGGAAGTCCTCCTGGATCTCGTTAATGGCTTTGATGTTCCGCTGTTTGAATTCGCTACCAGCTTCTAGCAATCGCTTCGTTGCTGAGCGTACGTCTTGAAGGATTTCGAATTCGTCTTTCTTGTTCATGGCCACGAGAGAGTACTCCATTAAAATTGAAATATCTTGGTCAAATTTGTCCTCATTCAAACGACTATTCGTCGTGCTATTAACTCGAGAGGTCGAGAGCTCTTCAAGAGACTTTTCGTATTTTTCCTCAAGTAGGCATTCCGGAATGGCCTGGCGACTGAGAACAGTCATGAGAGAAAACAGGCGACAGGCTGAGGGGTGTTCATGTTGTATTCGTTCGTAGGAAACTGTCCAAGTAGCCGCCATGATATTTGCTTGCTTGGTTACCTCACCCAAACTTTCAATGTATTTTTGAGGAGATATGCGTTGGTTGAGCCTGAGGTATGCGGCCGCACGAGTTATTGCAAGAGGAAGGTATTCGAGCTTCTCCACGAGATCTGCCGCCACTTCGCTCTGCGGTTCTAGCTGGGAGCCTAGTGATCGGGAAAGGAGTAAACTGGCGGATTCTTGATTCATCGGTTCAAGGTTGATGATCTCATTATCCTTGAACTTTAGATGATTGGCAATACCCAGATCCCTTGAAGTAACGAGAACCGAACCGTTGGGAGATTGAGGAATAAAATCTGCAATTGGTCGTTGGCCAGTAATACTGTGGTCATCGGCGGCGTCAAGTATGAGCAACCAAGGTCCATTTCTCTCATCGTAGAGCCAGGTTCTGGCCAATTCCAGTTTATTGGCTTTTGGGTTATCCCAACCTGGAAGTTTGGTTGCTTCGGCGATCTTACGGCACCCATATTCCAATGTAGTTCGGGTTAGTGTGTTGATCCAAAACACCCACGTCTTTGGGGATTTCTCCCGGATCAGGTGGGCGTATTCAAGAGCCAGCTGAGTTTTTCTGTATTCATTGTCAGCAAAATTCTAATAAGGATGCTTTCTACGAAGCGAGAAAGCATACCCAATACCACCCATACCAACCAATGCCAGGCGAGAGGCAGGCATGGTCAATTTCTCCCCCACTTGTCGGAGAGTGCCTGTATCGACATAATCTGCATTACGATGATACGGAACCGTCGACGTCGGCAACGGTTTCGGCAAAGCTTTCACTATAACAAATCAGCTATTTCTCATCTCAAGAACCCTCATTCTCATTCTACTCACCCGGTGTAGACTTCGAGCACAAAATCGTGACATGATAATACGACAAAGTCTGCACATACCCCCTCACAACCGCCATCCTATTCCTAATCTTCGCATCATACCTCAAACTCCAAACGCCCTTCCAAATCCTCTTTCCCTTCCTGTTCCCCGGATCGGGTAGCACCTTGAGCAAGATCTTGTTCAGCGCCTCTATTTCACCCGCACATTCCCTGATTGGTGCTTCCAAAGCACATCTTACATCTTCTGTCAGATTCTCTGCGGAAAGCACTTGAGCAGAGTTTTTCAGCGCTTCTAACAGAGCTGGCAATTCGACGGCAACATGACGTAGTGAGTCGGGTGCAGAGCTGGTAGCGGCTGTGAAGGAGTGCACTCGATGGGCTAGTTTGATGCTGAATTCTGTTAGTTGGATGAAACTGGCTAGGATGCCGACGACTGCTATTGCTTCTGCCATGGCGAAATGTGGAATTGGAAATGCATTGTCAACTTGTCAAGATTTTCTGAGGCAAATCGAAAGGTTATGTTGATGGGTGTTTGTGATACCTACAGTATCGTTTCGGGGAGGCAGTGCTGGACACTGCGTCCCGGTGAGGTATGCAGCTGCGGATCAGCCAATTGGGATTGCGTTTTCGCAAGGCGCATGCACCTGCTGATCTTTCGAAGGCTCGAGAAGGGAGGCTTCAGATACAGAGAGTTCTATGGTTGATGAACGTTGAACGAAAGGATTGGGGATGAACGTGTTGTAGAGGGGGTCGGCAGAGATGCATGTTCACGGTCTTGAGGCCTGGGAATTGTGTTACAGAAGATCTAGAATCCTTATTGGGGATATGATTCGAGTCTCTTGGTACAATTCTAGGGATTTGTGGGGAAAATGAAGTAAGGTTGTGTGTCTGCTGTGTGTACTTTCCATTCCTATCTAACTTCTTGCTGTGGCAGGCGCGTTGAGTAGGACATACTTGCATCGAGGTGGGGGCAGGTCCTTAGACGACGATGAGAGAAACCATATTTCCAAACACGCAGTGGACGCAAAAGAAGCAACAAATTACCTTCTGCATGTTCTGACTATCTGGGGTAATCTACAATTATTTCGCACACTTTTAATATTCAAACTTAAATTGTTCGAGCGTCGATATTCAAGAAAGCTATTCGGAGATATATAAATAAACCCCGAGAAAGACCTGTGAAAGTGGAACAATGGAAGAATGAGATAGCTATCTTCCACACTATTCCTGTTTGAAGCCACTGCTAGAAGTAGCAATGCTAACTGAATTTTAGAAGAGAGGGAGAGTGCTGAATCCGGAGATGTAGATGAATTCTGAGGACTTCTATTGGTGTATTATTACACCAGAACACAGCAGACTTCGTCCCAGACGTCCCAGACGTCAAAACATAGCGGAGTCTTTATCCTGTGTTCAGTAGAAATATCCCATGTCAACCCACTATGGTTTTCACGTTTATTATGCCGGGGACGAAAGCATAAGACTTTCCTGGGAATTCTTGGGAAGATCTGCTGTAGATCATTCAGAACCCTATAGGATTCCCCACATGTTGTTGGCATCGCTTTGAAGGATGAGCACCTAGGTACTCGTACTCGTATAGATATCGCTTCGTTTCTCACTAGAATAGGTAGGTGGTATTGACTGTTTGTGACTGGAAAGGAAGAGATGTGGAGGGTAGTTGGAGGTAGACTTGTGAGGGTTTCTTAGTCCTTTTTCAGAAGGAGAGATGACTTACATATGGTGATAGACTTCCTTTCTCCGCGCGGTTTTTCTCCGTGTTGGGCTTCTTCGAGTTGGAATTGAGTTTGAGAAGGTTTGCAGTTAAACCTTTTGATACGAATCGGGAATTAAAGTGACCAATCCTGGAGTCAGCTGCAGAAGTTTTCCAGTTCAGTCATGAAATGAGGTCGGAGTTGCTATTGCTCGCTGTTCCTTGCATAGAAGCTGGACCGGCCGAAAGGCATGGTTCTCATGATTTCTCAATCAAATTCTAGAAGTTTCCTAATCGGGACTTTTATACGGAGCGCTGCGATTGAAGTTTTCCCATGAATCAAAGTCGAAGTGTTCAAGCAAAGTGAGCCTTACATTCATCATCCTGCGGCGTAATTCTCATCCTTCCCGTTCCCTTCCTCGCTTTCCTCTTCCCTCACACTCTGATTGGCTCGCCCCGGGAATTTCCCACCCTCCCACCAACCAGCGACGAGCATCGTAACCGTCTTCCCTCCCACCAGGATCTACAAGGCAAGGATAAAAAAAAGTCTCCGCCGCCGCCGCAGGTTCCGTACGATCCCATAAGCATGCCATCCACATGTCATCCACATCCAGAACAACGAAGATCCCCATGATGGAGGAAAAGCAAAACTCTACCATTGTAGGACCAGGGCAAACGATTGGATCTCCTTGCTCTGGGAAATTTCGCGATGTGCAACAGATTCCCGACTTTTGGGAAGCCGGCCTTGCGATTGGAGAGGCGTCGGGTGCCTGCATGGGCGCGGTTGGTGGACGGGAAGTTCCTGGGGCGAGTGATGAAGGGAAGCGCCTGTGAGATGGACTTTGGGCATTGGCGATTGCAGGAGGAAGGGTGGACGATTCGGCGTGTTCGTATTTTCGGATGGAATGGGGATTTGGATGGGTTGCATTGGGGCGAGTTGGAAAGCTGGGACGGCGCTAAGAGGTGGTCTCGATTGGAGGGAGGAAGGAATTATCAGACGAGAAACGATCTCGCTAAGTAATATATCGTCACAGTCTAGAACATTATCTAGCACACTCCTGACAAGATTATTGGGGTTTCTGTAGTTTGGTCAGAGAAAGGGAGATGTTCAATATTTAGATGTCATGTTACACTCACCTCACCATCCTCTGTGACCTACTCCAAAGAAACCACAGTTACTTTTTTCATTCCACTTCACACGCCTCAGAACCCCCATAAGTTGACGAGTCAAATAATCCCGAAAATTAATTAATTCGAAAACAGACTTCCATTTAATTTCCAAAGACCACTGGATTCTCATTCCATCCTTCCGCGGATTACTCACAATACACCGGCGCTCTCTTCCTATCTTCATTATCCCCCGAAATTCATTCTCTTACATCTAGATCAAGAGAGCTATCTGACTCATTGACTAGCACCCACCCACCTTCCTGCGGATTTTTGTTGCGCGCGGTTATTAGTTCTCGTTTAGTACTCGTAAGTAGATGGAGAAAGTTCTTTCACAGGGAGGACCATACCGGGTAACTTCTGGGAGCTGCCTTCAAAAATTTCATTCTCCAAGACTTTTTTCTACTTTCTCTTCTACGACATCGCGTGGACAAGCTTGTGAAGTCATCTGGGAAAACAGGATCTCTGTTATGAGAGAACATCGTGAAGTGAATTGTAAGAGTTAAGCGAGTTAACTTGACTTCCAATTTCTCAGTGGAAATCAGACCTGGTAGACTATCCATAAACAGCAACATGGATAAAACAAAGGGAGAGCAGGGATTTTCTTAAATCTCTTAATGTCCATTAATTTAAACTCGAGGTCTACGGCAAAGATGGTAGGTAGGATGCTGTAATATCGTCAAATCCCGTATCTATTGCTCGCCATCAAGTCTCTTTCTTATATTAATCTAACACAAACCAGCTATACTACTTTACATCTAGAAGACCTCTTTCCCCGAACTGTCCTCTGTCACCCTAACACCAAATTCTACATCTTCTAATCAATATTCTGATGGGCACTTTAGCTGCGTCAGTTCAATTGCACAACCGGACCACAACCACGTCGAATAACTTACTAGCAATTACTCCTCCGTCTAAGAAAGATAGAAACACATATCTCATATCACTCCAACATGCCACCCAACTACGTCGTAGTCCACCGAACAAGCAGGAATATAGTAGCTCCTACTGTACCAAGGTTATACTCACCACCCCCTCGAATCCCTCTTCACACATCCATTCATTTCCCACGAAATCCCAAAATCAAAAGCCAAAAAAGTGATGAAGATACAGAAAGACTCATCAAAGCCATCGGTGCAAATGATCAAGATTCATGTGCTCATACCATAAGTGATCTAGGACCGAGACGGAAACTTCAAAAGATATCGAGACAACCTTTCCATCCGACACACTTATCAAGAAACTCACGGATAAGTACGATAATACCCTCACAATCCCTCCTTATAATACTCTCGAATAAATTTAGTTAATATATCCTCAAAGAAGAAATAGTAAAAGAAACCCAAGATTCTATGTTTATCCACGATATAATTACCTCCCAACGTAGCTATTGTTTAGCGCGCAACGCTCGGCAGATGGAACTATATTCCATGGAATTCCAGGTGGAATATTTCATATGGAATACTTCCAGAGCACCTATAAAATGGAATGGAATCCTTCCATCGATTAGTCTCTGGAATTCCAGAGACTTTTTCTGACCAATCAAAACGCAAGGTTTGTGGTGGTTTTAAGTGAATAGGATATAGTTATTATATATATTTGAGTGAATACCTAGGAATACTAGTACCTAAACACATCATTTTGCAATTAATCACTCTGTGTTGATCCGTACACTGTACCTAGGTAGAGTAGGGGGGGCTTTATATGACATGTCCTGGATACGCTAGTCTAAGTTAACCTTAAATGCGAGCTTCCTATTAGCCCACCGAAGCTAATAGGGTCATGTGACATATTCCATCAGGAAATTCCATATATTCCATGGAATATATGCCTCTGGAATGGAATTATTCCAGCAAAGTCTTAAATGGAATGGAATTATTCCAGAGGGGGGGTATGGAATGGAAAGGAATTCCAAATGCCGAGCGTTGTTAGCGCGCCGTGAAGTTGCTGGTATGATTCTTGGAGCGAAGGAAATCAGCATACAATGATATTGGGGAATTGGTAGTAAACATATGAGAAAGTCTTGGATGGATTTGGGAGTTCTTATGTTGTTGGTGTCTTGCAATTGGGGATTAAGTTGTCCTGTCTAATTAAGTGAGGGAAGGTATGTAGTGGGTGGGTACTGTACTGGCTACTTCTGCCAGTTTTAAGATTCGGGCTTACTGGGTGAATGATCGACGTGGATCAAGTGTATTACACTCCCAAGGTTGGTAATGGAAATGGAAAGGTTGTGTTGGTTAGACTATAGGTAGTTAGGAGGTGTTGTCCTTGAGGGGCTGGCTAACAGCTATAAACCATAAACCATAAACCTCTACCCAAAAATATCATCCACATCTCACATTTCATTTTCATACAAACCCTTTTCAAATTGCGAAATAAGAAGCAGAAGAAAAAAGATTGGCTAGATTAGGAAAAGAAACCCGGACCTAAAAATCCACTTTAGAGTACTCCAGCCCCACATACAAGAGCCCGAACGAACCCCGCATGTTCTCCGACCACGACCTCGCATGGAGGGGTCGCAGAAGCCTCAACGTCATACAAAAAAACCCCCCTCACCTCACCTCACAACCAAATCCACCATCACCACCACACTTTCCAGCTCCCCCAATCCCCAAACCCATCCCACCAAACATCCATTCCATCCCACCAAACATCCCCCCCCAAAAATGACCTTCAAAACCCAAGCAACCATCCCCTCCTTCGGAGGGAAACTGCTGAAACTCACCCACGAAGACAGCACCGTCGGCTGCACCATGGCCCTGAACCTCTACCTGCCACCCCAAGCCTTCGTAAAGGACGCGGGCAAGATCCCGGTGTTGTTTTATCTGTCGGGACTGACGTGTACGGGGGATAACTGCGCGGAGAAGGGATTCTTCCAGGCGGCCGCGAGTGAGAAGGGGATTGCGGTTGTGTATCCTGATACGAGTCCTCGTTCGTTGACCCTTTTTTTCTTCTCTTTCTTTGCTTTGCTTGATGTGGATTTTGGTTTGTGGGGTTTGTTGGGCGTGAGGGTGGGGGATGGGAAGGGATGGGGAGTGAGAGATGGAGATGGGAGAGAGGGATTCTTTACGAGTTTACAGATTTACCAACTTACTAACCTAAAAACACAGGAGGCCTAACCATCGAAGGCTCCGAAACCTCCTGGGACTTCGGCACCGGCGCCAGCTTCTACCTAAACGCCACAACCCCCCTCTACACCACAAATTACCAGATGTACACCTACATCACCTCCTCCCTGCCCTCCGCCCTCTTCCCCTCCTTCCCCGTCCTCGATCCAACCCGCGTCTCCATAACAGGCCACTCCATGGGCGGCCACGGCGCGCTGACACTATTCCTAAAGAACCCAGGCAAGTACAAGTCCGTCTCAGCGTTCGCGCCGATCTGCAACCCGAGCCAGTGTCCGTGGGGCGAGAAGGCGTTTACCGGGTACCTGGGGGAGGATCGGGAGAGTTGGAAGGGTAGTGATGCGACGGAGTTGGTGAAGGGGTGGGAGGGAAGGCTGGATGTGTTAATTGATGTTGGGACGGGGGATGGGTTTTATAAGCAGGGACAGTTGTTGCCGGAGAACTTTGTGGAGGCGGCGAAGGGGAAGGGGATTGAGGGGGTGGTGGTTAGGTATCAAGATGTATGTGATTTCTTTTTTTGGCTTTTTAATGGGAGATGGTTGGTGGAGGGACTTTGCTAATCAGGGGCAGGGATACGATCACTCGTACTTTTTCATCTCGACTTTTGCCAGGGATCACGTTGAGCATGCGGCCAAGTATCTGTTTGCATAGTAAGATATTCCTTCTTTTCTCAGACCAAATACCGTCAAAACTGACTCTTACAGAAGCGACAAACTTCCAAAAGAAAAACTTTGGCAGCTAAAACTATAAGCTATAATAATAGGTGACTCGATCTGTTAATAGTACATGAACCTGCTCAGTGCTGCCCAAATAATGTAAACACCATCATAAATCTTCAGTGGATGAGGGCCTGTTTCGTCTCTTCCGTTTCCTCTTTCGCTTCCTCTACCCTATGTAACCTTAAATCTCTTGCAGCTTACAAATGTTGGTCGGATCTTTCTCTCTCCCTCTCTCTTTTTCTCGCTCGCGCGCGTGACGGGTATCTCTTGCAAGCAGTCCAATCCTTTCTCAAAGCCTAGCAGTTCCAATGCTGCTCGACAACAAAATACGCGGCTCCGCGGTACCAAAAATCATAGCCTCATAACTTCGTCTCGCGGCATGCCACATTTCTTGTACCTCGATATTGGTCTTCCTGTCATTTCCAGATCAATAGTCGAAATTTTTTCAACTGATCCTTCTATCAACCATCATATTCGGTCCATCATGATGCATCCGGGTTCTCTCCCCTAACTTTATCCTCATCTCATTTTCCGCTTCTCTCTTGATTCTGTAAAAAGCCAGTTTTTCGAAACGGCTCAGCCCTTTCCACCAGTGTCTTCCAGCTTCGTGTTCACTGATTCTTTCCAATAGGTCAACAACTTTGATGCGTACATCTTGATCTTTATGGAAAAGACCTAGGGCAATGTAGAATAGGCCAGCATGTGCTTCTGGAGCAACCGTGAGAAGTTGACAAATTTCATCGTATGAATGTGTGTATTTGGAGAGGGCGATATAGATTTCTCGACTTGCAGAGACACTTAATTTGGTCCGTTGAAGTTTATCATGCAAATGATGTAGATCAAGCGACTTGAGAGGCCGGGAGTTGTACAGCTGGGCGAGGTCCTGTCATAATGTCAGTAACAAATTACGTAAAGGAAGTTCCTCAATCAACGTACCTGTTTGAAACTGTAATAACTTCTGGTATTTCTCCAGCCTTCAATTCGGCTCACACCGCCAGCCATCTCTTTTAGCCTTGACGCATCATCAGCCCACACGTAGCCGTGTCCACTGATATTGACGTTTCCTGGTTCCACTTCTTCGACTCCAATATACAACGCACTAGCCCCATACAAACCCTCTTCAAACGCAGCCGAGATACGAGTAAACTTCTCCACCCAGTCTCGCCACTTTGTGCGGATGACTCCCTCCCCATGACGTGCGGCTATGCTACGTAAAACATCCAGTATGAAAGCTTGATCGCCAGTTGGGTCACCTGCTACTGGCATGTTTGTCGAAGCTGCGTTGGCAACGTTCGCGTAAGCCGGGTTTTGTTGCATGAAATTGGCCATACCCTCTGTCAACGGAGCCGGTTCAATCCTACTACTAATCTTCATACGACCAGTGGGCAAATCACAAAGAACATCCCACCATTCAGGGTGATTCTCAAACGTTGGGTTTGTGACTCCTGCAATAAACCCAGGAACCTTCAGAAGATCGTCGATTTTACTGAGATCAGTATAAGGGAAGGCATGCCGTGTGAAACCGCGGAGGATACCCCCTGATGCCAAAGCACAAGCGGCTAATACTGCCTCTGCAACTTCACCAGAAGGTCTGTTATGACCGAGAAATATTACACGCTTTTGCGTCAACATTGCGTTGACTAATACAATGATAGGATGGGTACTGGCTCCGCTAGTGGTAAGATGCCCGTGAAGCGCAAAAGGTTGAGGCGATTTTGCGTGTGGCTCAGCAAAAGTTTGAATGAGTTTAATAAGTGAGAAGTCCCCAACTGTTTCGGGAGAGACCGCAACAGGTACCTTGATAGGAATTGGAATCCCATTATACATCACCTTGGTCTCAAATTCGTGGGTATCTCGAGGAACAGAGTACTGAGAATGCGCCACAACATGCGCTTTGGTACCATTTCGTGTAAGATCCATTCGACGTTCTGGGCTCTCTGCCAGTATGTCATCTGGGGCCTCGCCTCTATCCTCAGCCATCCGCATTTGAATCATTTGCTCGAATTTCTCAACGAAAAGATCCTTGTTGTCTGAGGATTGAAGGAGGTATCTCTCCAAAACACTTAACCTGGGCATCAGTGACAAATCCATAGTGTTGACCGCATCGTACAGCAACGCCAGCGTCGCTGGATGTGGGGACTTGAAATATTCTTCGAGAGCTAGCAGTAACAAGGGCTGATATGTCGTCAACAGGGTTATTAGGATTCAACCCATACCAACTCACCTTATATATATGTAAAAATGGATGTCTCGTGCATATTGCCATTGCCTTGACTACTGCTCCTCGTTTGGCCGTTGGGTCCTGTTTTGTATTTACCAAATTCAGAACATAGATCAAAGGAGGCCCTTCACCACCCTCGGGCTCACTGTCGGAATCGTCTGCTGTGGTATCTCCATCTAGTTCTTCGTTCTCCTTATCGTCCAGCGAATGTTCGTCCTCCGGTCCTAGCCGTCCCGCGGCGCGATCCTTCCTCCTTTGCCTCCTCTTGCGCCGTTCGGCTCTCAATTCGGCCTCCTCCTCTTCCTGGGTGGTGTCTTTGTGTAGAAAGAATATGGTCCAATCCTGATTTCGAACATGCGCTTGATCTGGCAGCATCAGTTCCGCCAACATGTGCTCATCGCCCGTGATCGCCACAGGGTATTGATGCTCCATGATCGGCCCCTTATCGATATCGAATGAAGCTACCAAAATGTACTCGACATGATTCTCTCCCTCCCCTCGCGGGTACTGCGACCGCAGCTTTCTCCGTGGATGCGCATCTGGGTTGTACTTGCGCGGCGCCGACAGCGAAGAATGTTGGGAGGAGATGCCGCTGGAAGGGGTTTTGGAGGTGGAGCCCGTATCAGAGGTCCGATTGGCGTTCATGATGGGGGGATTGGGGGAGCGAGAGAGGCCTCTGGAATGTCGTGACATGGCCGAAGGTGAGCGAGAGGAGGGAAAGGAGGAGAGGGAGGAGCGCTGCATTGTCCTGGTGTTGAGCCAGAGACTGGCTGGTGCGGTGCTGGGTCGTCGTCTGGGTGAATGGGGACACCAGGGGAGGTCTGAGAGTTGCTACATGTACAGTAGAGTTCCGGCGGCAATGATGCTGGTCTGGCGAGTAGCCGGCGATCATACGGAGGCGAGGGAGGCACCTACACGGAGGTTCGGAGGCCCGGAGGCTCGGGAGGAGTTACTGGCTACTTACTCGGTACCACTGTACTAGTTTCTGGCTAGCCTATCAGAGCCGAGAATCCGTCGACTAAGAACCACCCATGATTCCGTAGACGAGACTACTACCCAGTCCACTAACCCAGGGGGCGAAGACAGATTATTCAGCTGATGGGTTTGCGCGGCAAGCGGCACCCGAAGAGGGAGTTGTCAACTACGGTGAGGGCGTCTCCGTCTTACCCAGACTCCCAGTACTCCTCTCGTACCCCCACGAATGAGCCCCCACCCCCACCTCCACCTCCCATCTCCATCTCCATCTCCACCCCCAACATCAGTCCACCCCTCCCCCCCCGTCAGCGGCAAGCCTCATCGCCCGAGCTCTTACTTGGTAGAGAAGTGGAAAAGCAAGTTTTGTAGAAGGTTAAAAATAGGAACCGCATTCCTCGCGCTCGCGGCGTCTCGAAATCGTCGCTTTTTTCAGCCGGAAAAAAACGTGTCGGTTTGGTAGCAATTTGCAAAGACTCGCACTCGCACATTGATACTTCTTCCCCCACGGGGTCCCCGCAGAGCAGCCCTGGGAGACCCAGCAGCGCGTCACAAGCCTCCTCAATTACATAAAAACGAAGAAATTCATGTCAACATATGATGGATCTGGTATTCCCCCCTTACCCCCCTAGTTACCCCTCGTCCCATTAGCGAGGCTGCCCCAACGTAGCGATACCTGTCGATACCACGCGAGCGGTCAGTCGGCCATGCACAACCCCCACACTAACAGTCAGACTTGGAGAGTTTTTTTGGGCGTAGGGTAGCAGAGCGAGCGTTTGCTCGTTACAGTAACGGCGGCGTTGGGGTTGGAATCTCACCTTGAATCTGACTCCACCTGCTGGTCACCTACCACCTACCACCTACCACCTACCACCTACCACCTACCACCTACCACCTACCACCTACCACCTACCACCTACCACCTACCACCTACCACCTACCCTCTTCTCCCAGCTCCTCGTACCTCTCTCCTCCCCAGTGCAGCATCGATTGCATTGCTGCTACCCTCCCCCTCCCCCTCCGCTCAGCCCCGGACCCAAGCAAACGCCCCCAGCCAGCGGGAACAGCAAATCATGGCTCAGAGAGGAACGACTCTCTCATGGTCATGGGCGCCACTGACCCGTGGTCGGAGCCGTTCTGCCCTTTGTCAGCCACGTCAGGAACAGAAAAAGACTACTTAATCAACGCTGACTCCCCAAGATCTGATAGCCAGATCCCTTGCAAAGTGACTGCTCCTTGCTGGATATCCATCATCTTCTGCTCTGTTTCTGCCTCTGCCTTTGCATCTGCCTCCTCCTGTCCTGCCTCTTGCCAATTGGTACTATCACCAAGTACCCCCGTACTCGTACTTAGTCTCTCAATCTAAGGTTCTCCCCCACGCCCATCATCCTCCTCAAAGTTAACCTTCCCCCTCCTCCCCACTTGGTTCCCGAGACTACCAATACGACACCAAAACCCCAGGTTTTTACCAGGTCTTCCTTGCCCAAGATTGAACTAGTGTAAACTCAATTGAGCACTAGAAGATTAGGAATCTGTCCGCTCGCTCCATCTATAAATATATAGATAGATAGATAATTCACCCTCTGCTCCGCCCATCATGTCTCCCCACAACGACGCACCATCACCCGCGGGCAGCTTCACTCAAGGATTGTCGACCTTTCGTCTCAATCCAAGTTCCGGTCTGAGACTGTCCAGCAACACCAACAGCATCTACTCGGATTCTGCCTTGAACGACTCTCAGTACAGCTCTTCCTTCAGCAGCACTTCAATGGAGACCGACGAGCATACGTCAAGGCCCTTGGTGGCCGGAGTCTATGTCCCCACGGTCTGCTTCTTCGACCCTGTCACAGAGGATTTGGATACGGCTACCATCGCAAGCCATGCGGTTCGTCTTGCCAAAGCTGGCGTAACTGGTTTGACCACCCAAGGATCCAATGGAGAAGCAGTTCATCTCACTCATGCTGAACGCTCTACCGTAACGGCAACAACTCGTTCCGCACTCACTGAAGCCGGCTTTTCACATATGCCTGTCCTCGTGGGGTGTGGTGCTCAATCGGTTCGAGAGACGGTGGAATATTGTCGTGAAGCACACGTTGCTGGCGGAGATTATGCACTTGTCCTTCCCCCCTCTTACTATGCCCCTCTCTTCTCGCCATCGGCGGCAAGTGTCATTGAGTATTTCACGTCGGTTGCAGACCAATCGCCCATTCCACTGGTCATATACAACTACCCTGGCGCGGTGTCGGGTATGGACTTGAGCTCCGATGTCATTATTCAGCTGGCAGCCCATCAAAACATTGTGGGTGTCAAGCTCACATGTGGCAATACAGGGAAGTTGAATCGAATCGTGGCGGCAACCAAATCCGCGAAGCCATCATCGTACAATACCCCGCCTTTCTTGGTACTGGGTGGTAGCGCAGATTTCACCCTGCAGAGCATCGTTGGTGGGGGTCACGGCATTCTGGCCGGCCTGGCCAATATCGCCCCCAAATCGTGTATCGAACTCATCCGCTTATTTAAGGCTGGCAAGGTTGCGGAAGCACAGCAGATGCAGGAGATCGTTGCCAGGGGCGATTGGACTGCCATTCAAGGAGGTATCGTCAGCACCAAAGCCGGTATGCAGAGCTGGCTAGGATATGGCGGTTATGGTCGAAGTCCTCTTCCACGACCAACTCAAGACGAGTCTTCCAAATGGAAGGAGGGATTCCGTGAACTTGTTGAGCTCGAGAAGAGCCTATAATTCGTACACCTTCTAATGGTCATCCGTTCATCAGGACTTTCTTTTGTTCTTTTGCATCTGCATTGGTTTGGTTTACCTGGCATGGCACAGTCTCACAAGTGTCACTGATACCCGGCTTTGGATCTTTCGGACTTTACGACTGGACTGGCTTCAGTCTCAAGTTGGTCTTTTGACCATGGATATCTCAAGGACAAGGCGTTCAATTGTGTCACGCCTGTTCATGCTCTGGACGAATTCTTACACATCTCAATCTCATACCACTTCTCCTTCAAATTTCAGCACCATCAACATCACGTCGCCCCAAAACCCTTTTGCGCCACACAACACTTGCACCAATTCCATTCAGCACGAGCACCTCAAAACTCTTCTTCTACGGTCCGAACATCTCCAGCACATGCCTCCTCTCTCCTCTCTCTTGGTTCTAGACAAAACAAAAACAAGATCGACAACATGAGAAATGAAGATAGTCCGACAATGGACCAGCATTGGTGGGAGGGAATTGAACTGGTACCTTAGATATTCATTAGACAGAGAAATTGATAGCTTCGCGGCTTCTTGTGATGGTTCTTTCGTACTTCTGCTTTTCCTGTATTTTGTAATGTGCTTTTGTATGATTCATGATGTGGGATGAGAATAAGGGTGTTGTGGTATTTGAAGTATCGGAGTACATGTAAGATCTTACGGTACTTGAAGTATACTTGTCTATTGACTCCTCTCTGACCTGGATTCATGAGTGAGGGGAAGGCCATTCGTGTCTTTAAAAATGATTCTTCTCACCCGTCATCTACGAGTACACAATGTACAGTAAGATTACATTCTCATCTCACCTTCTCAACGACTCCAAGAATCAGCCTTCCACAGCTAGTGTATATCAATCCCTTTCCATAATCGTGAGGATACTAATCCCACCCAATACCTTTACCCCACCAAATAAAACACCAAGTCCCCTCCAATCTACAATATACACCAATCCCATTTCCATCCACTATCTTCCATCACAACACCACAACACCACAACCCGCACCTATACGTATTTATCATATACTCATTCTTATTTAATTAACAGATATATTCAAATAGCTAGAAGAAAGTTAGAATAAGATTTCTTTCTTTTTATTATATACCGTTTGTAATCTCTTGGATGTTCCACAGGTTTCACTAATATGGGATCTTATATTCTTATATCCCGCACCGGCCATCTCATGCTCTATATTATAACAATTGTGAAGGTATATAAACTTACACTATAAACACCGAGAAAAAGAAGCTTGTATAAGATCCCATTAGCAACTTGACATATTTCGAATCCCTCCCTACCTTTCCTACCACCAAATTTCCCCCTCCCTCTCACATAGAAAAACCTCATCTACTGTACCACCTCTCACACCCCTTGCACCCTAAGTACAAAGTTCAGCATACAATTCACAAACACCTTTCACTCCAATCAAATCAACACACCTCAAACAACACAACTCCATCTCCATTAAGATTCCCTCATTTACAATCGTACGCTCTTGGCAAATCCTTTGCATTCGCATGCCTCACGCCGAAAATTTGAAATTTGAAATTTGTGTTTGTGAGCGTAAATTGATTGGGTGGATGGAGGATTGAAAGGCTATTCTATGCAGGTTTTATTTGATGATTATAAGCGCCACCTATGGTGTTGTGCGATGGTAAATGGGCGCATGATTGTGAAAGTGATGGGTGATGAGGTGTTTTTGTGGATTGTGCTTTTCTTGGAGATATTGACATTTGTGGGTGTGTGTGAGTTGATGATGGGGGTTGTGAGATTTAGTTGAGGTGGTGCTGTTGGTGGTGTGTGGAGTGAGGGTATTGCTTTTTGTGGGGTTGTGGGGATGGGAGGGGAGGGGAGGGGAGGTGTTGATGGATGAGGGGTCTAGGGAAAGGTTGATATGGGTACTCGATGTTGTATGCTGGGTTTTTTACATCAGAAGGGAAGAATATAGAAAGAAATTACTTTTGGAGAGAGTCCTGTGAGTAGAAGAAACTGGTTAGCGTTTATAGATCATATGAAATTTCGAGTAATTCCACCTTAGGAGAGGAATGAGAGAAGGAGTTGGCTATCTTGACGACTATTTCTATTTACTGTAATGTACGTATACTGGAGGCTAGGAATGAGGGTTTGGAATAGTTCTGTAGGAGTAGACACTTGGTGAGGGTAGTAGTTTATATTTTATCGATGGTGATGTTTACTTTCTTAATATTCACTTATCAAGTTATTTAACTTTAACGAAAAGGGATTATACTTCGTCAGCTAGCTAGCTCGCTTATAGTTTATATATTTCCTAACGTACAATTTAACCTCATCTCCCTAACCCCTAACCCCTAAGAAGTGGATACCGTATCCGATTTGATAGATAGACATGAATAGCAACTTTGTAATCTAATTAATTTTACTAAATTGATGTGTTGAAAGCTCAATGGTTTCGTAGTAAAAGACTTTAATCTTGTATGACGGTTGGTAATTCTTTGGTTATGTACCCGGGCTTGGGGTAAGCTTCGCAGGAGGTGCCATGGTGTCGTTTGGTCTTGGGGAGTTATTAGTTTGATTCTGATGTTGGGTAAGGTTTGTTTTTCTTTTTTTTGGGGGGGGGCAAGGGGTTCCTCCATTTTCCTGTTACGACATCCTAGTTATCTATTGATATAATACGGCATCCCGAATCTACTACTAAACCAGATGACTAAATCGCAAATCGCAAAAGTTACTTTTAAGGTTATTTTGTAGGAAATCGTAAGTCATATATCGTAAAGTGGCTTAGGGTTAGGGTTATATACTAGCGCTAGAATTAAAGGTAAAACTATATAAATACTCCTGCCCTCAAATATAACTCGAACGCTCCTTTAACTCTACCCCCCTATTATATACCCCCGCTTAGTAGCTAGAGGCTTTGTTATAACGTAAACCCCCCCCCGGCAAACAAATACCCCCTATCCCTTCTTGTTATCGCTATTACTATCGCTATCGTAGTTGAGTTGTCGTAAAGAAAGAGGAGAGAAAGTACAAGGGGGAGAGAGGACAGGCAAGTAGCAAACAATTGTTAGCGTAACACGTGCTAGCCTAGCCGTTTTAGGAAGGTAGTATTCACAACCCTTATACGACAGTAAGGATGCGACAGTAAGGATGCGACAGTAAGGATGCGACAGTAAGGATGCGACAGTAAGGATGCGACAGTAAGGATGCGACAGTAAGGATGCGACAGTAAGGATGCGACAGTAAGGATGCGACAGTAAGGGTGGGCGACAGTAAGGTAACAGGTAGTTAGGGTGTCTACAACTCTACGTAAAAATGCCCAGGCACGTGAAGTCTAAGGTAGGAGTGTGGGGGGTATAGGCACTCTGGCACAGTAGTAGTAAATATATATCTTTTACGATTTACGATTTACGATGAAGTCATCTGGTTTAGTAGTAGATTCGGGATGCCGTATATAATGAAGTAAGTGACGCAAGGTTGCATAGATGCAAAATAATTATGGAGTTCTTGGAAATCTGATCTAAAGTAAGCCATTGACTCCTAGAGTAATGTAAACATCGCGTGCTAAGTAGTCTCTGAGAGGTAGACGGATTTTAGGGGTTCGTGTTCTATTCATTCGCTTACTGCATGCACTTGGTAATTATCAAATTTATGAGGCCGGGCTGAGTATTAATTTCAACATTGACATTTTCAATCAAGCTCCATTTCTACCAGCAGGTAATTCCACGACCTTGTCTACCGTATAAAGCTCATGGGCTAAATCCCGATCTCTCCCTATCATTTCCGTTGCTTGATCCACAGTAAGTAGTTCATGTGTTGGGAGGTCCTTTTCTCTTCCCATAATTTCGAACCGCCGGTGATCTGCTGAAGCTTCTATAGGCCCTGTATGACCCGGTGTGTCTCTTTCATCCTCTGCTGTATTATGTTTGTCTAATGAGACCTGATCACTACTTTCTCCGTGCTTGGGTCTTCGACTATTCCGACGGCGAAGCCAGAATAATACCCCAATCAATGATATGGCGAGAAAGACCACAACGGCGACCACAATTCCAATGAGAGCGGTCTTTTGTAGACCTGTTTTGCCAACAACTTCCGCCGGAGATTTTATTGTGATGATCTCATTTGTCGTTTTTTCGTTGAATACACATTGCGAAACTGAGAAATTCGAGCGCTCGTAGTCCGTAATCACATACCTATGAAAGGGTTAGCGATGCTGGAGTTCTCCATTCTTTGGTTCGCTTACGCTTCTTGTAGAAAAGTCCTGCCCAAAGTATATTGGGAATCGTTCATGGCTCTTCTTAGTGGAAAGTAATTAGTCGTGTTTAGATATATCGGATAGCTTGCCTGCAGATCGAATGCTTTATATGGCAGGTTTATATTTGTGTTGTTCCCTCCGTCAACTGTGGAGCCGATCTTGAAGGTCAAAACGGGGTTCATCGAAACCAAAGCGGCGTGGGTGGTATCATTGACAAGATACCTATCAGTACTAGGATCGTACTGTAGTCCAAAAGCTGCTTCAAAAATTCTACACGCTGCCAGTGGAAGCCATATTTCGGGCACTGTAGAATCTATGAAAGTCAGAATCCCAGATGGGAGTAGAGACATGACACCCTGAAATGTGTTTGTCGCCTGAATAGCCTGGAGACCAAGCGTCAGAGGTTTCGAGTCATCGGCACTGAATTGAAATGTCAAGTTATTTGGTGTGAATCGAGACGCATCATATCCACCCAGTGTCAAGCTCCCTGGCGTCCTTGTCAACTGGTGATTTGCTCCTGCTGTATATCCCCATGAAAGACTTGGGATCAGACTTTGATTCCGTAGTGACCATAAAAAGCTTCCTTGTGGGTTGTTAAAGGTTGTGAAATTCGTTGGTTTTGGACCGAGACCAAATGTCCCAAGGTAGAAATCCTTCGTTGCGATACCTGTGTCGTTGTCAACAAGCCTCTTCAATTTATAGCAATTCGGCTCCCGAGAATCTCACCTGCAACAAGTTGATGCTCTAAAGACACGCCGCCACTCTGCGGTAACTGCAATCCAACGGTATCGAATCCATATTGCCCGTTTCCTGTATAATTCAACTCCTTGTCAAGACCCAGCTCGTATAGATTAATCGGTGTCCAAGTCGAAGACTGTTCCATCATCAGCTCCAAAAGAACTACATATTCTGCTTGTACAGTACTGTACCTACCGCATTTATTTGGAAGCCACTACTTGGTTGGTTACGAAAAGGAAGAACTCCCCTCTGGGCTCCACAATCACTCGGATCTGTCGAGAGACAGCCTTCGGGTACTGGAACCCACGTTTCTTGACCTGCTGTAGAAATGAGAACGTGGAAGATTTGTTCTGGGGTCCCCACACGAAGTGCGAATGTTGACCATTTTCCGTCATTCCCTTCGAAGATTTGACTGGGTGCGAATGAGAATGGCGCTGGTGTCTTGTTTGCTCGAGTTTGCAGCTCCATGCTTTGAGTTATGGGTTCATATTGACTCCAGTTTGAAAAATAATCGCCTTTATAGGTTTCCGAAAGAGAGAGAAAGCAGGGAACCTTTTTCGTGCTTTTGATTCCGAGGTTGTCAGACAAGGCACCGACACCCATACGCTCTCATTGGTGTGGAGTTAGGCTGTGTAAGATCTTACTGCGAATGAGTACGCAGTACATCGAGCTGTAGTATACAGCATATAATTGCCGTCATTGGCCCTAGTTCTCTGCAGCATGTGCTTTTTCCATATTACCTGCTCCCTGTTTTTGGGGGCGAAGTCGATGTGATTCAAGGCACAGCAGTACGTACACCTAGAACAATGAGTTGATTCGCTACTCGAAGAGTAGAAAATAGACATTGTTGCGACGAATACGACGTACCTTCCGAATATGGACTAAAGGTATGACTGTACTACGGGTGCGATTCGCACAATCGTTGCCATGTACAACCGAGTTTTGACACATTCAATCATATATTATGGTTACTACCACCGGTAAGAACCTTTTTTCAAGACGCAAATTCGTTTTCAAACTTGTTCCTGTTGTTGGGATTTCGAGTTAAAGCCTAAGCGAATATTCAAAAATCCCAGCAAAAGGAACAGAGCATAAGCTTTCAAGCAACCAAAATGACCAGAAAGTTATCTCTCTTTCTTAGTATATGCTTCGGACAAATTTGCGCGGGCTTAAGTAGATACTACGTTTCTTCTTTGCGTTGCAGTTTGCTAACTTAAAGGAGCTACAAAATATGGGAATTCTTCTACGACGCCCACAGCGACAAACAAAGTAGGAGATTACTGTGAGGGGCCCGCTCGATGCTTCTGGGTAGGAGGGATTGGTGGCACACTGACCTATGATCAAGTCTTCAGCACTACGGGTCCGACAGTTGTATATACCGTTGAACGTGGCACAAACAAGACCATTGGATCCTCACTTTCGTATCCGAACATTACAACACAATTTATAAACTATAGCTTGCTAAGTAGCTATGTTGGAGGAATAAACTTTTTGGACACTCAGACTCTCAATAAAATCACAACATCTTGGTGAGTAGTTTTCTTACCTCGATATACGTTTGTAGTATAGCAAGATAGTAACGTTTTACAATAGGAATCCAGCCTTACAAACAATAGAGGTAGCTGCAGTTGATTGTCGAGTCTACAAATGGGCGATTGATGAAAAGGGACAGCCATCTTGCAAGCTTTATGCAACTGTCCCCACGGAATTATCATCAATACCCCCATTAACACTTACGAGTACGCTTTCCTTCAACAACGAGCATCCGAACCCGGTTATGAATGATGCACTTGGTTATGGAGATGCGTACTTGTATTCTATATTCTCAAAGGTTCTCGGTGTTCCTTCCTCTTGCGTTTATATTGGCGGTGGCGCTGGAGCCTTGAAAGTTGGTGTTTCTGTCCTTACAGGTACATACATGGCTTTCTTCTCATCTGTCGCTTGCTATTATCACAATCTCTTAATGCATAAATAGCTACATCGACTGTATTAGCAGCAGCACAGATTGCAACACCTCCTTCTCAAAGCACAGTAGCTTCAGGAACCGTGGTTCCACAGCCAGGAGGCGTAGTCACATCAATTTACCCCCCTTCGACTACCCCACAAGCACCACAATCGACAAACCCGTCTCAGGGAGGATCTTTGCCATCGAATGATCCCCCAGTGGGTCAGCCAGGTTCAAATTCGGAGAATATCCCCTCGGCGTCGCCGCAGTCTGTGGGCAAGCCCCCAGGTCAGCCAGCATCGCAAACTCAAAATGTCTCTCCAGAGCCATCCCCAGGGGCAACTCAGCAACAACTGCCAGTTCCTGGGGCAAGTCCAGTAACAAAAACTATCAAAATTGGAACTTCCACACCAACCGTGGTTGTTCTTCCATCGGGTTCCGGGTATATTATTGCAGGCGCAACAATCAAGGCAGGGTCGCCAGCAATCACGGTGGGCGGTGCCATAATTTCAGCTGATTCCAGTAGTATCAAAACCGTTGGAGTAGCCAATCCAGAAGCGGTAATAATAGCCAGCATCGTTGGCGCACAACCACTGCCGGATGTACCTGGCCCTGCCATAACACCTGCACCACAAGCGATACCTGGAGGTAGCTTAGCAATAGGAGGGCTGATATTGACACCAGGAGGAAGCATTCTCATTAATGGTGTTTCGTATTCTCTCAACCCCCAAGGAGCAGCACTTGTCGTAGGAGGTGCTTCGGAGAACACAATTCCCATTTCTCAAAACGTTGCGAGCTCGAACAGAAACGCAATTGTGATTGCTGGACAAACCCTCATTCCAGGATCCAGTATCATTGCGAATGGCCAAACAATATCTCTAGACTCTTCGAACGCCCTCATCATAGCAGGTCAAACGCTTAAACCAGGGTCAGTTCTCACCATAAACAGCCAAACACTCTCCCTGAACCCAGCGGGAAATTCCATCATAATAGGAGAAAGTACTCTTCCAATTTCCTCCTTTGTAACAAACACCAACAACGCTCTCCTCATAGGCTCCCAGACTCTTCAGCCAGGTAGCAACATTCTAGTAGGAAGCCAGACACTATCTCTCCCTGCCCTTTCAACAGGACAATATATATCTCTTGGCTCCCTAGGAAAACTCAGTATTCAGAATTTGCAAAGTGGAATCGTGATCTCGGGACAAACCCTAACATTAGGGGACAACATCGTGGTAGGGGGACAAACCTTATCTCTCGCTTCTGGAAGCTCTGGCGGGATACCAGGGGTGGTAGTAGGTGGGTCTACGACGGTGAGCTTGTCGAGCACTGTTGTGTTTGACAGTGGGTCTGGCAAAGGCGCTGCAGCCGCGGAGTTCGTTGGGGACGCGGGGAGGAATGTTGATGTTAGGGGGCTATGGCTGTGGATAATAGGGGTTTGGATTGGGGTTTGGTTTGCTTTTTAAGGGGTTTTTCTTCTTGGAATACCAAGTTGAAGATTTTCAGACTAGAGGAGAATAATTGCTTAATCGAAAACTTGTAATTTCAAGCCTCAGGGTTCACAACCTGTTGACTTGTCAAGAGTTCTTCAAATGTTTCTCATATTTAAAGTCGTACGGGGAGGAAAGTATCACCTCTAGATGTGGCTTGGACTGTGGTGGGTGCGATTTGGCGCGAAGCTTGGACTAAAAGCACTTACCTTACGAGTAACATATCAAGATTAATACGAGTACACTTGGAAGTTTCAGGATTGAGAGCAAGTACTTCATCCCAGGCGGAATATTGCGTAATTGTAAAACCCCTAGGGTGGCGAAGGTAGGAATCAAGGGTAAAACCCCCTGGAAAAGTTACAATTGTTTCTCCTGGGAGTCTGGGACGAACTAGAAGTATTCGATTTCCTAGGTTGTTGGAAGAAAACCTGCTTGTTGCAGATAACTTTGTTGTTTACCGTGGAGAATAAAGGGGTTTAAGGTGGTTAGGCAACCAATTAAATTGTTTGAAAATTCGCTTGTGAATTCGTAGTAGAACACAGCCTGTGAAGAGGTGTGACGTATCTTATTTCGTTCTGTAAACCCATCTAAGTAGAGCGTTTTTCTAGCTCCGTACCTCCTTTTGTTTACAAGTCCTCCTTGGCAAGCATATCAGCAATATCAAGGTAAAACGCGATAGCGTTGAACCTAAAAAAAAGGTTAGGAACTGGTTAGCGGCACTGAGTCTTCCTTCGTAAAACTTACTTTCTCTCAACTCCAACAACCTTCAGAGCCCAGTACTGAAGCCGATTTGTCCAATTGATCAAATCCAAATGACTAACTCCGACCAATGTTCCCTTGTATGTACCCCACATTGCACTCTCCACACTGACCAAGCCATCATTTGGGCCCTCCGCAGTATTTACAATTCCATGAGAATACCGAAATGGACTCAAAACACCAGGGTCGGCAGTAGCGCCATACGAAAAATATCTCACAGTTGTATCGTCAGGTGTTTTTGGGTTGAATTCTTCCAGCATGTACCTCTTCGTTAGCTGTTGAAATGCCCCAGTACCAATGCCAAAACGCTGGCACCAATCGTATATCCTAGGGAGATGAGCCGGACCAATTTCATCGATTACAAAATCTGCGAATGAGGATCCTCGATGCGGGGAAGCAATTGTGGTGAGTGAGAGCACATTGACATTTTCTGGTTGGAGTTGAGATATCATGTATCGAGCATCCAGTCCGCCCATACTATGTGCGATAATGTTGACGCTTTTGCCATTTGCCTTGGCCGCAATATCATGACTCAGTTTGGCTGCTCGCTCCTCGATACTGGCAGATGGGGGGACCTGGGCAATGATAACTTCCACGCCATTGGCACGAAGTGCATCAGTGATTCCCCGCCAGTATTGCACGCCTCGAAAGTATTTCCCTGCCAGTCTGAGTTCGTCGAATCCTAGGAGGCCATGTGCAAGGACGATGGGATGTTTGGGTGTTGCTGTGATAGTTTCGTTAGTGCATGAACTACTATGACGACGGAATTGGTTTGAGGTTACTCGTACCATATTTTTCCCTTAATGAAGCAAAATCATCTTCGATTGCCCGACCCAGCTCTCGCATTCTCGGATCGGCACTTTTTTCGTGATCATTCTTGTTTGGAAGATTCTGGTTTCTCCTCCTAGGTAGGTAAATTGAAAAGGGTTGTCGTGAGGAACTAAGTAGGATATTGATATGCGCCGTTTGGCCATGAATCGAACTCCAAGGGAGGAGTGTGGAATGCGGAGGGTGCCATCGTATGCGCGTTGTGCGAGCTAACAACAGTGTCATCGCTCTGTCCCATACATTGAGTTTTGGGAAGTTGTCGGGGAGATCTGGAGCGAGGAGCCATCATGGGAGGAGTTCGACGTTTGGGAATGCAAGCTCGATGTTGGGTGAGTGACGTCTGTGATGCGACCCCTGCAGGTCTTTTTTAGTGCTGTCCTAGAGTAGCGTCAGCCACAAGCGCCAACGGTTCGCTTCCCCCCTTTTTAGACGACACGCAGTGAAGCATTCAGCAGACCACACAAGAACGAGCAGAAGATTCAGCGTGGGCAGGTCTTATATTTGTTACATTCTTCTATCCTCCCCAGTGTCAACATATGCTACTACTTTTGCACTGTTGACGTCGTCCTTAAAAAAAAAACAGAACAAAAAGCTAATGTCCATTACTCGAACCCGCCTCTAAAATTTCCAGACCAACAAAAGAAAAACCTCGCTAACTGCCATTACTCCAGAAGATATGTATACCAAACGCCTCACAACAATGCCTTATAACAATGCCATGTCGCCCTATGCGCCAATCCTTCTCCATCCTACTTGTTTCTGATATTGATCATAGAATGGCTGCTTCCTCTTGGGTTCTCCTCGTCGAATCCCGTATCCCTTGGTGCTTGCTTGATGGCGGGGTTCATCCGACCGATACCCAAAAGTGGCAAGCCGAGAATCAAACAGGCTACTATCATGTGGACAGCAGCCAACCATGAAATTGCCACATCCGAAATTCCATTCTCAATCTTGGCCCCGTATGCTTTGAATGGCTCGAGGTCGCCTGTAACGTTCGACCCAGCCATTGTAATCAATACCGCGAAAGCGATGAGCATAGCTGCAGTTATGCAGGATATTCCGAGGACAATCAGGATGCCGAGCTTGATTCCAAAGCATGCCAGAACACCAAAAGCGACGACCATAGCGACGTTAAAGATTGCTGCCAAGAAGATATATTCCCCGAATCTGATGTTATCACGGAATCCTGACTTAGCGTCCTTAAGAAATTGGGGAAGTGGGCTGGCGACACCGTTGACGGTGATGGGATCGAGTTTGATGTCGTCGACATAATCGAATCCCGAATCGGAATAGTCGGTGTCTCCATTGTTCTTTGCGCCGTAATTCCATAAGTAGAAGTTGTATTCCTCTGACAGTCCGAGACTGCTTCTGGTGATAGCACTGGCGCTTGGTGCACTAATGCCTGTGAGGGTAGCGAAGTCTGAAGCTGGTATGCTGAGGTCGACTAGGTTGATCTTCCATATTGGGCCTAAGGACTCGCCTGCGATCCCTCCTACTGCAACAATGATGAGCATGCAGAAAGCTCCAAATGCCATACCGAATGGGACCATCGCCCCAAGGATGAACTTGATCGCTGGTAAATTCATCTTGGCGTTGTGATGTCTCTCTTGATGAGATGTGTATTCGCCGATGAATTCTGGAGTTTTGGTATTTGATAGTTAAGCTTTGGTTGAAAGTATCATCAAGAAAGAAGAATGAATGTCAAGTGGTGGGACAACCCACGATATAAACAAAAATCGGCCAACAAGGCCCCAGGTTCACACTTGTTGGCTACTTGAAGGGGGCTCGCTTTGCGGTCCGACCTGCAATCTCCTGACCCAGAACTCATGTTTTTTTAGACTTTGAAGCTTAGACTGTAGAAAGAGCCTGAGGGCCACGCAAGAGATGACGAGTGGGTAGAGACAAGCAATTCGATGGCGGCCAATAACACAAGGGCTGCCGATCTTAACATCCACAAGGATATCCCGCATGGCAAATACCGGACCCATGAACAAAAACTGTTTCGATATGAGGGGAAGCGTTCTGGAATCACAACTCGCAATGGAGCTTGAGCTTGCTTCGCACTCGGTCCGAGTACGGCATCCCAGCCAATCTTTTCTCCTAGTCATAGGCTTATACCGACATTACCGCCGCGCTATTGTATGGTTCTCTAAATAACTTGATATATATGATCTGTATAAATAAAGATCTAAAAGGTGATTGCTTTGAAATAATACGAAAGGCATTTGCCGATTTTGTCTCAATTGGGTGCATCTGAGTACAGAGTGGATCCGGATCCCTTTTTCTTCCTCACAGTTCTACCCCCTTTCTCACTCCAAGTTATCGTCTTGCTTTCAGCCTTATGAAAGAAGGGGTCTGACTGGGTTATTTCCACGAGTATGCGATTTGACTCGTCGACTCCCCTTAAAATGCTTTTTGCTAACCAGATAAGGGAAAGTGGGGACATTGCGTCGCGGAGTGCTGTGAAAAAATTAAAGTGGCCATATCAAAATGTAACCCCCGCGCAAAGGTACTTCTAATTCTACGGAATCCGCTGTCAATGTCGACATTGGTAGATACCTCGACGCGCACTTGGAAATATGTATACAAAGTTTAGTTTTGAGACGTAAAAAAAAAGTGCGCTCATCGCCAGTGAGGACCTGACAGTGAGGGTGCGGCAATAAGGGTAGATAGATGGGAACAGCTAACTTGACTATTGCCGTGAGCTATGAACACGCTACTTGCACCCAAAACATCGCTAAAAGTGAAAACGGTGGGTTTACTTTGGTATATGGGGCATGGTATATGGGGCTTTCTGTGTGGGATTACGAGTATCGGACCGGTAGATATTAAGCTCGCATCTAATGCGAGAATAGCGCCCAATGTCAAGCTTTAATAATAGCCACAGGTTGTGATCTCATTTGTCGATAGCTTATTGAGTTCCTGACTTGTCATTGTTTGTGCTCTTGTCTGGGTATCATCCCAATTTTACACTTCAGTTCAGGAAACATTCCATACAAGGGTATGGTCAGGGGCAGACATGCTAAGTGTGTAGACGAGGATGGGTATATCCTAATAGCGAGTTCCATGGCATAGACGATTACAAGGTCGCATATTTATGTGTTAGGGATCACTTACGATCAATTCTATATGTAGAATTGCGTAATTATTGTATCTAAGTCCTGATTCTTCCCTAAAACTATTAGATATCGACAAAGAATCTTGCAAGATTACTTGAAAGACACCAAATTCGTCAATCCGATCTCTCCTAAAAATCAAATCTCAGTACCCGCAAAACCTAAGGATATCCTTATAGTGCGAATATCCTTAAAACCCACCAATAAAATTTGAGGCCAAAACCCCAAGGATGTCAACGATATCCTTCTGGCGGGGATCCTTGTACCGAATTGTTTCTGTCCACCAGGCCAGGGGTATCAGACGAAACGTCACTACGTAGTGTACGTACTTGTAGTTGACGTTGTTGACGTACCTACGTGCCTACTTTACGACGGTCTCCATCACGAGAAGCTCTCCAATGACTCGAGCGCCTGACGTAAATGTAGCATCGCGAAGCTCGGGTATTTTTTTTATATCGCTCCTTTACGGCCGGTGAAACTCATAAGATCATAATATATGATAGCAATTGCTGCCTGTAGAGAACTGCCGAGTATTTTCTCGGTTCGCTGGCAGCAAGGATAGTTGTGACCTACCTAGTGGAAGCTCGCTGTGCATATGATACCGCGCTTACGCTGGGCGGTGTGTCGAAATTCCTTAATCGCAAGTCGTGTCTATCAGCACTGTATTGAGGAAGAATCCTTGGAGCCCAGAGTTCAACTCCATAGAGGCCGTTAGCTGCCCGACTTTTGATGAGTTGACTTCACGAGATCATAAGCAATACATGGCCATTACATACTTTCATCACCGCCGATTTAATTACTTGCTATACAGGTTATTCAGTACACCTCCAGATTTCCGACACCCAATGGATGTACAGATCCGCTCACAGTAAGAAATACTCCCGCTTTCCAATTTCACTTTCTCGATAGATTGTATAGCGTAAACTATACCAGCAGAAACCTTATTAATTTCTGCAGCCACCCCAACTACCCGCCATACTAATTCTGTCATGGGTTCACCGCGGATTTCCTCAGTACAAACATATCTTGACATCTGAACTGCACCGAAGTGACTATCAGGTCGATTGACAAATCGAATGGAGTCTTTCGAAGTCTGATCCATCATGTGAGTCAACAGTATCAACCAAGGGCCGGCCCGAACTTGGTAAAGTAAATATAAACAGTATATCTCCCCTCGTTCTTTCAAACACATCTGCAACTTCTCCATTAAGGGAAAACGCCGACTAGAGGCTCAAACGACATCATCATTATGGCAGCTATCAGCAGTCACCACTTTGCTTGTGAACAACGTCATTTAAATAACCAAGTCATCCCCAGTAGGATGTCGCAACATAACTAAATTACCTTTGCTATGATACCGTGACCATGAAGCTCGATGCCAACGAGAATTAAAGTTCCATCCGAGCTCCATTGGGGGCCTATCCTGTAGCTATTAAAGACATATGAGGCAGGAAGAAAAGTTTACGCTGAACAATTGGGTTTCCAACACCTTCGTGACATCACTTTGAGGAATTGACAGACTGGAAAGATTCGGAAAAGTGTGCCGAGTTTGTTCATCCACTTAGATCGCGAGATGGCTAAGCTGTAGTTTGATACCTGATTTTCGACTACCCTTATTAGATGTTTAAAACACAACTAGCACCAGAGTAAATAGGCTCTTCGTTTATCCAACCTGTCTTCGCAGCAAATGCAACAAGGAGGGAGACACGATGAGCGGGGACAAAGCTCTATCGAACGACGTCCACACTGATGTCACCTACAAAGCTACGTCCTACCTCATCAAACGAGTGGTTCTCGAGTAATTTCCGACGAAATAGAACTCGAACCTCTTAAGAAACGGAAGATTGTCCGCCACTCTTGGGCCCCGATTCAAACCGATTTTCCAGATTCAATTGCCTTCGGCGATATTTCCTCCGTCGAGCCTGCACCAACGGCATCAGACCGAAATGCTAGAGAGTCCGCCTTCGATATCATTGGGTCGAGACAAGAAGTCAAATCACAAGTCTCAGAGCTCAGCTCGTATACTTCAGTAAGGAATAACAATGGTAATACTTAAGTGAGCAGAACCGGCCTCTAGCAGTTGGTTATTAATCGAGACACTGATAGTTCTGCGCCCATCCGACTTATATCGAATGTGACCCAAAGTACAATACTGAGAGCCTAGATTTCTCCCTCTGAAATGGGGCGTGCATCACGCTATTGTTTCTTTGTGTTTTTGGTTGAGATAAGTTGTCGTGGGAGTGTGTTAACTTTGCGTAAGCTTTGTATAGTAAAATACTAAGTCATTACATTGCAAGAGAGCTGGTCGATACTCTGTACACACTATCAAAGGCTACTATGCTGAAAGTTTAATGTGGAAATGAGTTTGTGTGTGGTGTGCCGAGAGTGCTAGGATGACTGGGATGAGAATTGTATCCTGATGACTAACATTATAACTACTGGGGGAGGAGCTAGGTTATATATAGCCCTAGCATATGCTCCTTGTTCTTCCTGGAATCGTACCGAATGGAACCAGACAAACTCCTTGTTCCATGTGGTGGATACCACTTGCCAGAACCTACTAAAAAAGAGTTAACATAAGCAATTTAATTGCCCTATTTCATCTAGATCAATAACATGTGAGAAGTGACAATTACTCCCAACCATATACTTCTAACCATATACTACTAAGCATTCGCATATTCAATCCAGTTATGCGAGGGTTTTTGCGAAGTATTATTCTAACCCAGATGCATACAGAGTTAAGGCCACTACGCTCATCATATTTGATTTTACTGCTTGTACATTGAATTTGATACTATGCTACTGTTATATTCAGTGCTCTCGCATCCATTAAATTGGCACTTTCAACCCCATGACCATCCTTCACGGGGCCTCTAGTGCACTCTAACCAACATGGGAAGGTTAAAATCCTAAGCGAGCCAACCTGTAAAGAGGGAAACAACCATACACGCATATCCAATAGTCCCCCAAACAATAAAGTAAATCACGCCCTACCTAGCAATCCACCCATCCAACCCAGGAATCGTCCACCCCACTTACCAACACCAAGTAACCAAGCCTTCTTGGGGAGCTTATTTTCCGGGGCCCCAAGAACCCAAAGCACAATTTCACCGTCTCCAAAAAAAGGGGAATCTTGGGAAAAATGCATGCTCGTATGATTTACCGATCTACCGTATTCCTTTAAAGCATTCAGGGGGTTTTTTGTCTTTCCATATTTGTAGTTCTTTTCGGGATGTGCGAAGCTTCTGTTTCCTTGGGGGAAAGGCCTCGTATGCGTTTGGTTTCGAGTCACATGATATGCTATTTTAACCGGTGGACTAGATTGTTGGGTCTAGAATGCTCGCGTCTCCCACCCCCCTTCCTTGCGTACCAGTGCCATGCTATGGGAAGGGCTCGACCTCACAATGTAGCTCTCTAAACCAAACGATTGTCTATTTCATGTTGAGAAGATCATATCAGAAAATTCACAAGGGGGTTTCAGTCCGAGCTGTCTAACCTCTCACAAAGTAACAATAAATGTGCTATCAGAAATAGATTCGCAATAATCTGTATATTATAACCGAAATTGTTTCTCCGGGAAATAAAGAGAGGGTGGACGGAAAGGCCCGAGATGTCTTATCTAGACAAGCCCTCATGCTCGGAGCGTTCGCGGCACTACATAATGCTTAAGAATAGCCCCAGGACGACCGAGACCACAAGCGAAGGAAACAAGCGAGACCCAACAACTCGGATTCCACTCTCCATCCGAACTTTGTCACCGGAAGCCCACCATTTAAAACATCAATTCTCCGAATGTCAAAAAATATTCAAACCAAAAATACGCGTCACATTTCGGAAAGAGAGGCATTTATCCACTAGCAGCCCTAGCCCGCAAAGTAACAGGAATCGCCCCCGCACTCGACCCCACATGGACTGGAATCCCATATGGTCTTCCGAATGCGTCAACACCACCCGCAGCATCAGTCCTCGCGTCCACCGACCACGTCCCATCTGTCCCATCCAAGACGACATTTCCTCCGAGTTGCTACTCGCGCATTAGTTCCATTCATTTCCTTACTCTATGGGCTAAGAATATGATTTCAGCTTACGTAGAAAGACCCATCGGTGCCTCCTCCGCATGCCAGAACATCCGAAGCCGAACAGCGATTGTAGGCTGTGATACGTGCATACCCATCCGTGGTGGGATACGCGCGGTATGGATAGCTAGGTCCAGGCGATGAGAAGTTCCCGTAGCCGTTGAGCGTACCGAGGACGGCGCCAGATGCGTCGACGACTGAGATGATGAGGGTTGAAGGTAAGGTACTTCCTCCAGGTGGGACGGCAGCGACAACACCAAGGAGAGCCGCAAAGGCGACGGTAAGTTTAGAAAGCATTCTGGCAAGATGTTCAACTGGTTCAAAGGATGAAGAAGGAATATGAGAGTTTGAATATATGTGAATTGGAAATGGATACAGAGGAAGTTCTTATACTCTCATAGTCTTAAGTAAACAAATAGGCAACATTCCACCTTCATATACGCCGCCCAAATGCGCCGTTAAATACAACTCTTTTCCCATTTTATTTCCATCCTTTGTGGTGCTTTGCCCCTTTGCGGGACAATGGCCCACTTCAATGATCCCGAATCTCACAGAACAGAGGCACAGTTGATATTCCCGGGGGTATATTCCATATTCGTTTCGACACTAGAAGGTAAGCGGAATGCATCTCGAGACCCGCGAGGATTGGACCAATCGAAATCCATAGGTGGTTTTTGAGACCCCAAAGATACGACCGCTGACTCATCCCCACTAACTAAGTACCTCTCTTCTTGAAACTTCCGCCTTGTTTGGGCTGGCTTCCGTATGGTCTTCTTCCAGGAGTTTTCTTGTCCCGGCTCATACTAGCACCCAATGCCAAATCAATTCTTGGAGGAGCGGTGAATCCAAATCCCTTCGCAACTTTGACCAAATCTAACTTGTGAACGTCGAAAATGGTTCGTAGACTGTGACTCGCGTATGCTTGCAAATAACTCTTGTAACCATCTTTTGCACTCTTGTTGAGATAATAATTCTGGGAGATGAGCTTCTCGAGCTGCGATTGGACGTTGACGATTTTCTTGGCAGGGAAATCGAATTCAACCACAGGAACACGAGCAGTTTTGAGATGCGCAAGGAATCCGATCTCGCTAGGCTGAAGGAATAGAAGAGATCGCCCCTTTCCATTCGAGCCTCGTGCGGTACGACCTACACGATGAATGTAGTCTCGTGGATCATCTGGAGGGTCGACTTGGAGGATCCAATCAACATCTGGGATCTAAAATTTGTTAGTATTGCTTTCAAAGATCTGGAGGGGTTCTGAACTTACATCTAAGCCTCTTGCAGCAACATCTGTACAAATCAGAGTTCCCTGCTTTGCATTGCAGAACTCGAAGAATGTGTTGGTGCGCTTTTGTTGTTTTTGTTTGCCATGAAGATCCAAAACTGGAAGGTCGATGTAATTAAGCAGCTCGGCATGATATTTTACACAGGCACAACTTGAGAGGAAGACAATAATCTTCTTCTTGAGGTTGCGCTTAAGAAAAGAGAAAAGTAAGAGAAATCGTTTATCGGAGTCGCATACTACGTAGCCTTGCTCGAGGCCCTCGACAGTACTGTGCTCCTTTTGGTGATCAACATTGATGTATAATGGTCCAGGTCTCAAGGATATTCTGGCCAAATCCTCGACCTTCGTTGTTTGTGTGGCTGAGAAGAGCATTGTCTGTCTGTCGTCCTTGGGTAATATCTTGACGATTTGTCTCATCTCGTCTTCGAATCCGATTTCCAGAATTCTGTCAGCCTCATCAATAACCAAGGCCTTGAGATTCTTGAAGACGAATCCCTGGGTATTCTGTAGATGATCGAGTAATCGTCCAGGGGTGGCAATGATAAGATTAACACCTTTGGCAAGTTTCTCAGCCTCCGCTCTTCGATTTGCTCCTCCGATAACAATTCCATATGTCTGCGAGTGATGCGCCATGAGCTCCCGAGCGACACCGAATATCTGCAGAGCCAATTCTCTAGTAGGCGAAACAACAATAACACCAGTCCCGTTTCGAGGTTTGAATCTCAATGCGCTCAACATTTCAATCGCTGGAATCAAAAAGGCAAGCGTCTTTCCAGATCCTGTTTTGGCAGCTCCAAGGACATCGCGACCTGCGAGTAGTGGTGGGATACCCCTCCGTTGAATCTCGGTCATGGTTTCAAACTTCATGTCCTCCACAAGCGCTTTCATAGTTTTGTCGGATAACTTCAACTCGGAAAACTTCTTTGCCTCTTCTCCAGTTTCTGGTAACGAAAGAGTCCCAGCGCCTGGGACTGGTCCTTCGGCCAATTCCTCCCCTCCATTATCTTCCTCCACTCCATTATCTTCCTCCCCTCCATTATCTTCCTCCCCTCCATTATCTTTCTCCCCTCCATTATCTTCCTCCTCCTCTTCTTCGGCAACCTCGATGGCTTGTTCTTCGGTTGAATGCTCTACCTCTTCATCTTCTTCGTCTTCAGGTACGTCGTCTTCGAAAGTTTCCTCCTCATCGTCCGATTCGTGAACGTTCTTAACTTTCTTGCTGGGTTTTTCTTCCTTCGTCTTAGAAGATTTCTTGGACTTGACAGAGGTTTCTGGTTCGTCGGCGACAATTGGCGCATCGATTTTGGCAGCCTTGGAGCCACCGTGCTTCCTCTTGCGCTTCTTGCTTTGGAGTTCGATTGAATCCATCTTTGTTGTGGTGAGTAGGTAGTGGAGTTGCTGGTCTTTTTCTTCAGAAGTTCGTTGTCGCAAGCTTAGCGGAAAATAAAGCAGAAATATTTCAGCGCCAAGCCGTCCCAATAAGACCAACCTTTGAAACCCATAGTTACACGTGACTACGCGCCGCAGCTACCCCACAATCCCGCATTAGCCTAGGTACTTTCGTACCTATGACGCCGTTGCGCGAACTAACAACCTGGCTCACCTCACCTAGCTAGATCAGGTAGAGTCCCTATACTTACTTGTAAATCTTACAACATAATATGTGAACAACTCTCTCAAGATGTGCGGCCGCTACAGTTTAGCTCTGGTAAGCCCATTCATTTCTCTCGATCAAGACGCTACTAATCAATGGTTCAGCGACCAGGTCAGGTTCGAGCGTACCTGGAGGATGAGAATATGCCAGTTCATGAAGCCCCGGAAGATGATGCTGAAGGAGGACCTCGCCAGAGCTACAATTTTGCTCCCGGTTACCATGGCATTGTTTATAGAGCCGACACTCCGGACTATGGTGCTGGACCACGACAACATGCCAAGGGAGATGCAGAGGATGGACCAGAGGCAGGAGCTTCAGAAGCGGAATATGATCCCAAAGAGACTAGATACAAACTTCAATCAATGCAATGGGTTAGCGAAGCCCCCTTTTTAAACTTGCCTGCCGCGTTTCTGTCCAAAGAATCTCTTCATGGTCTTCTCTTCTGCGAGCCTCGGTATTGATTATTGTATTTATTAGGGCCTGATTCCATTTTGGACGAAACGAAACCCCGACTACGGCTCGATGATGAAAACAATAAACTGCCGAGACGATTCGCTCATTGAGAACCGCGGAATGTGGACAACAATGAAACAGAAGAAGCGTTGCATAGTAGTAGCACAAGGATTCTACGAATGGTTAAAGAAAGGCAAAGAGAAAATTCCCCATTACACGAAGCGAAAGGACGGACAATTGTTGTGCTTTGCCGGACTTTGGGATTGCGTTCAATACGAAGGTATTTACTCCCTTCGGTCTTGGGAGGGCGTACTAAATCCAACAACAGGTTCTGATGATAAACACTACACATATACCGTCATCACGACCGATTCCAATAAACAGCTCAAATTTCTTCACGACCGTATGCCTGTCATCCTTGAGAATGGCTCTGAAGAGGTGCGTACCTGGTTGGACCCAAAACGGTTCACATGGTCAAAAGAACTTCAAAGTCTCTTGAAGCCGTTCGATGGAGAACTAGAATGCTACCCTGTAAGCAAAGACGTAGGAAAGGTAGGAAATAACTCACCCACCTTCATTATCCCCGTGGCGAGTAGCGAGAACAAATCCAACATCGCCAATTTTTTCGCAAAAGGAGACTCGAAAAGTAGCACAAAACCGCCCACGACAACGAAACCAACTCCCGTCGAGGAGGAAGATGTCAAGCGAGAAGACATCAACGTGGAAGACACTAAAAAGGAAGACATCAAGCAAGAAAACCCCGAAGATGATCGTAAAACAGTCGACCACACAGGAACAGAAGACAACGCTCCCCTTCCCATCCCAGAACCAGAAACCAAGAAAGGAACCAAACGACACCTCGATGACATCCCGGACGAAGATCTCCCAAAGAAAGCCTCCAAGACCTCTGAAAGCCCCAACAAATCAACTCCTCCTCAAAAGTCAACTCGGAAGACGAGGAGCGCAACAAGTAACAACACAACCAGTCCTTCCAAACCGACGGGCGCAGCGAAAGGCACCCCCAAAATCACCAATTTCTTTAAAAAGTAAAAGAGGATCGCTCTTTGGCGTTCGGGGTATGTATTGATTGCTGAGGGCGAGGTGTTTTGGGTGATAAAGGAAGTTTTGTTTTTGCGGTTGTGAGTAAGTCACTTTCACTGGATCAGTTCGTCGGAAAATCATTCGCTAAATCGCTGTATTTAATCGTGTATTACGTATTGTACAATATGAAAGTCCTCGTATATCTGCTGCAACTAGAAATTTTATCTTGAACAGCATGACGTCCAATAATCCGTGCCAAGGGTCACTGCCGCTGGGGTGGTGAGCCAGACCCTCCTTTAACAGTCAGCTTCTCCCGAGGATATCCTGAGGTTTCAGGTGAGAAGTTGAGACGAGCAGAGAGGGATGTGAGAAAGTCCAGAAACAAACAACATCTGATTCTCAACCAAATGCATTTGATGATTACGCTAAAAATTAAACTCGGCAAGACCTAAAGTACACTTTGATGATTTTTCTGTGCGAGAAGAAAGAAAAGAGTGCTCGTTCATTTGCTTATTAAAAAGTCAAAAAAGCGTAAAACCCAAGTTTTCATCTCATCTCATCTCATCATATTTCGCCCTCCCAATATTTCGTTATACGCCAGTCATGAATTACCTTAACCTTGAATTTTTCGTCACATCTTTTCTTTCTGTTCATCTACCAAGTTTGATAACACCCGCAGCTATGAGCTTTTTGACCTTTGCTTCGATGTCCTTGTTCTTCATGTGCTCTTGGAGGGCAGCTGGGTTGCTTTGTGCTTGCTGGAGGATACTCTGCATGATCGGATCTTGCATGATTTCCATGATCTGTACTTTGTCAGTCATTGAATCACATTGGGATGGTGAAGTAAGCTTACCCCTGCGTCGTTCTGGATTCTTTCTCTTGTCTGCTCCTCAGTCTCGTTATCTCTTGCAGCGGTCATATGAGTCAATGCCTTCTGTTGTTGTTGCTCAATCTCTCTAGCATTGGCTCTGGTGACATCAGCTTTCGCGGCCTCCGTGCAAGCATCGAAACACTTGGAGTACTCTCTCATGCCAAAGTAAGCTTGTGCTTTACGGATGTATGCTCTGACGAATTTAGGGTCCTTCTTGATGGCAAGGTCGCAGTCTGTAATAGCACTTGGGAACTCGAGAAGCTTGATGAAAGCTGCTGCCCGATTGCTGTAACCTCTTGGGTCCTCGGGTGCACGCTTTGTCATTTCTGTGTAGGCCGCTACAGCTGCTGGCCAGTCAGCCTCCTTGAACTTGGCGTTACCAAGCTCACGGGCTTCCTCTGCCTTTTCGGGATCAATGTATGCTTTCTTGGCGCTATCGATCTTGTTCTTCTCAGTAGCACGGAGCTTGTTGACAACTTCAGGAGTGCGGTGCTCAGTGAGTGACTTTTGGTAGTTCTCAATAGCCTTTGTGAAGTCGCCCAGCTTCTCGTATGATGTTCCGATACGGGCATATGATTTTGCGATCATCTTGAAATCAGCGTAAATCTCTCGGCCCTCCTCAACAGCGGTCTCGCATGCCTTAATAGCTGCCTCGTAGTCTCCCTTTTCAAAGTATGCGGCACCGAGGTTGTTTAGGTAGGTGATATCCTTGTACGTGTCCCACGCCTTTTGGTAATGTGCAATGGCCTCATCAAAGTTTCTCTTCTTGTATTGCTCTGTGCCAAGCTTCTTCTCGTTATCGGCAGCAGCCTTAGCCTTTGCCTTCTCAGCAGCCTCCTCGTCCTCTGGTTCAGGTTCAGGTTCAGGCTCAGGTTGTTTTGGAGCTTCTGCTGGTCGAGAGTCCGGCATTGGTACGTCCTCCTCTGCTTCTCTCGAAAAAGAACCAGCTTCCTCAGCTCCTGGTGGCATACCACTCATCATGTCCATGTCCACACCCATAAGTACACCCATGACTTGTATCATGCGGGGATCAGAGAACATTGCTTGGGCGTTGCCAGGGTTGTTCTTCATATTTTGAAGCTGCATCATGAATGAGGGATCTGCAAGGAATTTACTGGTTTTTGGGTTTGCTGCTAGCTTTTGATATAACTGAGGGTCGTTGAACATGTCTCCAAGTCCGCCTGTTGGGTCGCCAGTGACACCATCTAGGAAGGCTGGTTAGTTTATTCTTTTTTCCAGGGAAAAAAGAGTCACATACCTGCTTTAGCCTCCGCATCAATTGCACGCTTGACGGAAGCCAGGCCTGACTTGTTTGTTGCATTATTCGGATCCAGCTTCAACCCCTCCTCATAAGCTTCATATGCGCCCATGAGGTCTCCCAAGCCGTGTGATGCTGCACCCTTGCGTCCCCAGCCTTTTGCCCAATCTGGCTTGATCTCTGTGACTTTGTTGGCATCTTCAAGGGCATGCTGGTAGTCTTTCTTCGAAGCGTAGGCAGCAGAACGGTTGGAATAGAAAATGTGATTTGTGGGCTCGATCTCGATCGCTTGTGTGAATTTCTCACTATGGATAATCAGCAAATGCGCCAACGAACGGTGCGGAGAGACATTGTTGGCTATCTCTCGAGGAATATAAGAATAGGAAGAGCCGTGGGATGGCACTTACATAGCCTCGTCGAAGTTCTTCTCAGCAATGGCCTTGTTACCGGCGGCCTTTAGTTCGTCTGCCATGTTTGCGTCGCTGGTGGTACTTTTCTCGATGACTCGTCGCAGGAAAATTGGGTATATGGCGTTCAAAAGTCGAAAATTGCGGCAGAATTCGAGAGAGAGAGGTCGTTGGATTTTTGAAGCTCCATGTATTTCTAGATCTTTCTACCAGTAAACCGACCGGTATAACACCGGGTGAATGGCAGCTCCCCTCCTCCAATCCACGTGATACAACTCCGCCACCTGCATATTGTTGACTATGAGTGCTAAGGCGGATTATAGTTCGTATTTGCTCTAGAATAATGTTCAAAGGTAACGGTATCAACAAACCATAACACCTTAGTTGCTTGCTCTCGTCAATAAAGAGAGTCAGATCAACTGAAAGAGGCTGCCACTTTTCTTTCTATCGCGGGGCAACGCTCGGCTATTATTTCAGGGACCCAAGCTTTGGAGGCTCGGGAAAAAACATGGGATTTCTACCCTAGCGAGCCCAGGCACCCTAGTTTGAAAGGACATCTCTACCTATGCTTTTATAAATAATATAAAAATATATCTCCCTAGTGCTCCTTGACCCGCCAAAGTGTATAGACCATAATACAAACGCGTTTCGTTTGATAGAGATAAGGAAAGAATATACTCGTAGTCGCAGTTTTAGGCTAGTTATTATATTATATTATAGTTATATGCTTTGTTTTTAATTTATTGAAAAAGAACTGATTTAAAGCTATAAGATATAGAAACTGTTTTCTGTCCCTAGTAGCCGAGTATAAAAAGTATAAGAAATACTCTATTGTTCGAAAGTATCCCGAGTCTCACGAACAATGGGATTCTAACTAATATGAGTCTAGATTACGGCTACCTAGGACTTCAGAAGCAGTCTTCATGCCTGACAGGAAGGGGTCCGTGATCAAACACTGTATGCATATGCCTGCAGACAGCATATGCAGGAAGACTTTGGGAGTGGCCAATCATTGAATGATATTCATTGGGCGTCAAGCGAGCCGCCTTCATAGAAATGAAGGGGATAGATAGTAAGGCTGCGAAGAGATATTTTCTTCTCTTACCGATCCACCTCATTAGATTTGAACATCAGAGAAAGCTACCTGCCAGAACTTAGCGAGACAGAATGACGTTAGATTGGGAAGTCCATCATGACTGCATCAAGCAACTTTATATGAAGCAGGACATGAAGCTCAGTGAATATCGCGAAGTAATGAAGCCGGAGCACAGCTTTAATGCTTCGTAGGTGGCGACCATCAAGTCATCGACATTTTGAACACTGACGAAATCAATAGAAAAAACCAGTACGAGACCCAATTCAGAAGATGGGGATAGCGAAAGAATTTGACCCAGAGCGAGTGGGAGTATCTCGGAAAACATATCACAAAACGCAAGAAGAGCGGAAAAGCAAGCGAGGTGATTTTCAACGGCCACGTCATTCCTTCCAAAAAGGTCAACAAGGAGATATCCAGGCACTGCCTTCCAAAATTTACCTCAGGTGAGAAAAAGTACTGGAAGACTATTTTACTTTCTACTGACCCAACCCACCAGTTTCAAGTCCATCCACCCCATTGGATATCAGCATTCGAACCCCGCGGATACTTTCGCCTGGAACCAATAACTCGTGGGAGAAGTATGCTCTCCAGGAGAGCATACCACCTCTCATGAACCATAAACGAAAGAGAGGCGACACTGACAACATACATTCACGCCGATGAAGACGTCGAGGAGAGCCTTCAGCTCAGTCTACGTCGCTTGGAATAGCTCCACCAGTAACGGTGATGAAGGATTCGTCTCTTCCGTTCCATGTTTTTGTAGACTATATGGAGTCACTAGACTTCAGTGAGTTCGCAGGGTTTTGATTCAACGGCGTCTATATAAAGTCTCAGATATGCTAACCCGCAGCGAATTTAGAAATTGATTCTCTCCCATTACTTGTGGGCAATTTCTTCGATTCTGCCCAGTATTTCCCCAGCTATTTCATCGATATTCCAGTCCATGCAGAAGATCGTGATATTGAGCTGTTCTTTGGAGATTCCCTCGATAGATCTTTACAAGACTCAACATCAGAAGGACGATTTAACGGCTCTTTTGATGGGTTCTATGAATCCTTCGCGAATATCTTGATACCCACAAAAAGATACGAAGATAGGTTAGACGCAAACATGGAGCTTCAACAAAGGCTGCCATCTCTTCTAGCAAATATGCCGGAAAGGAAGAAAGGCGAAATTCAGTCATTTGTTGATATCCTGTTGGGTCCTCCAGGCTATCATGCAGGACTATGTAGGTTGGAAGTTGTGGTTTACCTGTTTTCCAACAGATTGGTCCTTCGCCACGATTGCAAGCCCATTTTCCAATGGATTGTCGATAGAATGCCTTCTCGGAGTCTCAGTGCGATTTTTCGAACCAAAATCCCAACACTCAGACAATTTCAGTCTACTCTCTTACTATACGGCATAGAAACTAGCCGTATCTTTCTAGTGAGAGATTTAATGGAGCTAGAAACTTCTCGTGAGGATGTTGCGAATTGTAGCGAGTATTCAGCCGAAGCAGTTCGACAAAACAATCTCGAAATGGTTGAACTTCTACTTGCTTCCGGGTCTCAAATCTACAGCACGGGGAGAAGATCTCATCTAGCCATATGTTTGGTCCAAACTGTTGGTGTCTCCGTTAACATTGCTCAAGCTCTTTCTGCTAGAGGTTATAAATTCGACGAAATATATCGTTCGGAGTCACCTTGCACCGCCGCAATTAAACGCGGAGAATTCCAACTAGCCCAGTACCTAATAAATATTGGCGCACAAAGTGCGGATTCTGAACGACACAATCTGCCGGTTCTTGCGGTCTGCAGTCGGCAAATAGATATTCTTTATCTTATTCTAGGAAGCAAATTGGGATCCAACCTAGACTCTCCGTTTCAACCGAATCATCCATGCGACTGGTGGCCTCTGTCACTTCCTCCCATATTATCTTTCACTGGGACCGCCCTACAGATTGCTGCAGCCACAGGTATGATTGAAATGGCTAAGCTTTTGCTTGGTGCCGGAGCGAACATCATTGAACCACCACATGGCAGAGATGGAATGAGTGCGCTCCAAGCATCGGTACAATTTGAACACGTGGAAACTACTAAGTTACTTCTGGAAAATGGAGCAAACCCTAATGCGATGGGAAGTAAAATGCTTGAGTTTCCAGGGACAGCTCTCCTTGTCGCAGTAGAGAAGAACAACATCGACCTTGTTAGACTCTTACTAGATTTTGGAGCCAATCCAAACACTGCGGCCCTCAGCGACCATGGCACAACCATTCTCGAGGTTGCAAGAGAACAAGTCGAAGGACGTGCGATTACTTCTTTGTTGGTTCATGCAGGAGCCGAGGAAAATTTTGAGTCTACTCGGTTCCAGAAAGAAAGATGTATGAAATTGCAATTACCACGAGCGGTTCTTAAAGGTGATATAAAGAAAGTTCAACATCTCGTGAAAATGGGAGTGGAATTGGATATGAAACCTATTGAGATTGGTTGGAGCACTGAACCTCTGGATGCGCTCTGGAATAAGTGGCACTGCGGCAGAAAAATCACGATCCTCCACTGTGCTATGATGCCCAAGAATGAATGCATCCACCTTGGTACTACACTCGCGCTACGCGACTCTATATTTGTGTATTTGGTTAAACAAATTCCTGATATCAACGGGAACAAGGACAGTTTTGCCGTCGAACCCATCCTCTTTGAAGCAGTATCTCAAGGGAAACATGATATGGTGGAATTCATTCTGGACGCAGGAGCGGATATCAACGGGAACAAGGACAGTTTTGCCGTCGAACCCATCCTCTTTGAAGCAGTATCTCAAGGGAAACATGATATGGTGGAATTCATTCTGGACGCAGGAGCGGATATCAACGTCATTTCAGACGAGTATTTTTGGAGATACGAATGTTTCACCGCTCTGCATACCGCCATTTTTTATGATGACATCAGAATGACCAAGCTCCTTTGGATAGAGGAGCAGTTATCAATTTGAGAACACCTTCCAGGCCGACGCCATTACAGTTCTCTTTGGTCTGGCCAAAGAATCCTACAACTGAGATTCTTCTGGCATGTGGCGCTGATACCAGAGCTCCAAGAATCGATTATGAATTCACTTTGTTACAAACTGCTGTTATCCGAGCCACATTAGACGGAGACCCAACAGTTATCGCTTTGATCAACCGTTTGGTCTCAATCGTAAATGTTGACGAATTTTCACGGAACGGCGAAACAGCGCTCGCTATTGCAGCTAGCAGAGGCAATCTAGATTTGGTAAATCTTCTCTTGGATAACGGCGCTGATGTGAATGCTGTAGATAGTGTGGAAAAAAGTCATTTTTCGTCGTACAGCACTTGAAGCTGCGGCATTTGAAGGCCATATTAAAGTTGCAGAGGTTCTGATAGCCAAAGGGGCATGTGTGAATTTCCAAAGAAGTCACAGGAATGAGTCCGCGCTGGGACTAGCTGCTGCTCTAGGAAGGCTAGACATGGTACAATTCCTTATCAACGCTGGTGCAGACCTACATATTCCTCTAAATAGGCGGTATAGCTATGCACTGAAAGTTGCGAAAGAAAATGGATATTTTGGGATTGTATCTATATTGCAGAAGTACAGGGATGAGGCAATGGAGGAATGGGCGCAAATTCGATTGTTGGAAATGGGCTCAGGAGACGAGGGAGAAGGGTATTGACTCGCCTTACTTCAGATAAAATGGGGTATGTTATATTAGATACGATTTGCTTGCTTCGATCCATGTCGAGTTTGAACATAATACAATTGTTTTGAGACTTGAACAGACGACTAGAGTACTGACTTTCATTTTCATTTTCAATATTCAGCGTTCCGTTTCCACCAAATTTTGACTTTAGATTTCAGGAAAGCACATCACAGTGAAGAAACCAACAGAGGGAGAAATGGCATCTCACTACCCTGGCTTCTTCAAGGACTTCATATTTCTCTCAACCGTTTAGAATTATCGACAGGGACTGACCATTTGTTATAGGCAATCTAAATCAATTATCTCTAATAGATCAACCGGTAGGCCCAACTGAATAAGGAGCAAATTATATCACACACAAGAACCTTTCTACCAATAAAAGTGAGCGAAGTGAAGCATACCAGATCTGTTAGGGGGTGCTGGATTAAGCGAGGAACAAGCGAGCGACGGTACCCAATCAAAACTCCAGCAAACTATGCTCTTGATCACACCTTGAAGAGACTCATCAAGCAACACTTATACCTGGAAATCCGATTTCAGTTCTCCGATCCGCATTGGCCACATTATTATTCTGAATGAAGCGTTCTCATGGAATATAATAAAGTCCCGAGTTTGAAGCTTCTGCACGCAGCCAATGTGCTTTCACTGAATATTTGCGCTTATTGTCTTTTGGAGTTCAAGTTGAAATATATGACGTGCTTCTGATGCCAGTTTTCTGCTTTCTAAGCCCGTACAACATAGCTGGTGTGGCGGGGGGCACAAGGTGATACAGCTTCGCTCAAGATTGAAAATTACTTGACGTGTAACTCGGGAGATGCAGGCAGCATAACGACAATGACCATTTCATTGACGCGTTGACTTGGTTGTGTAATCTTATTCTTGGTAGTTTGTGACACCAAGGGGCTTCAGAGACAGAAGGGACGGCCATGATGCGGGTGCCTACGTCAAGAAATACCGCTAGATTGTTCCTGTCGTCGTTTCACACCTGTCAAAACCTTGGGATCTTGGTTTTGATAATTATCTTCTCCTATGAACGACACATTCTGTCTCCCATTCTGTGTGAACCCAAGGGCCCCTGCTTCCTCACCAATCACTTGACTCTAAGGATGGTTAGATAGATCGATCGATATTCTGGAAAAGCCAGAGTAGCCACATTGTGGCGCTAAAGATTCTCGGGTACTTTGATACGTCTGGTACCCATTTATAAGCAAGCAAGGCTCACGCTAGATACCATGTTGTACCAAATCCACTTCGCCCCTTTCGAGGGAATTTCAACATGCCGCTGAATTCTGAGCATTAAAGCAAACTCCATTCTTAAAACTGCCTGATTCTTGGCAATCGGACTTCAGCATTAATCAGTACCAAAGTTCATCCACCATTGACATATCAAGTTATGGTAGCAGCGACCGAGAGAAGTCCATTGATTGGACCTCGTGAGCAAGCCCCATCGGAAGCAATATCGGCGTCAGAAATTGAGTCAAACTCGGTGGGACAGAGTGAAAATAGTCCCATCACAGCTTCGTTAAAATGGAGAAAGATTTTAGGAATTGTTCTTGCTCTTACAGGCGAGTCATTTGGTCTCCTATTGGTATAAGAACTGACTTTTCTTAGGTGTCTTTATCGCAGGCGCGGACATGTCCTTCGTTCAAGTTACATATGAGTTGATAGCTTCTTCTTTCAAAGATACTTCGAATAGTGCCTGGGTTCTAGCTGGCTATAATCTTGGCCATTGTATCGCGCTGCCTATTGTAAGCAAGGCTCATGTCAAAGTGGAGAATTGGTGTGGATCAAAATGCTAAATAGCCTAATAGTACGGGAAAATGAGTAGTTTCTACGGCACTAAATTTCCTCTGGTAACAGCTTACTGTTTGTTCAGCGTGGGATGCATTCTTTCGTATGTTCTGGCGGTGTTTCAAGACGTGTTTATACCAGGAATACTAATGAGCTTTAGGGGATTGGGAGGGCATCTGTGGCAAGTCATTGCTGGGAGAATCATCACCGGACTTGGTGGATCTGGAATGCTCGCACTCGTCTCTGTAATAATCACTGGTAAGACCAGACCTATTATTCCACTGTTTACATAACTTAAACTTGCACCAGAAAATGTTCCGCCTAATCAGGTAGCTCTTATGAGAAGTTATGTAAATGTGGTTAATGTCATTGGACGTGCTTTTGGAGGGCCTTTAGGGGCTGTGATAACCGATGCATTGGGATGGCGATGGTAAGTCTAACCCTTTCCCCTCCTTGTAGACTATAATAGCCACTAATCATCAAAACCTATAGGTCGTTCATTTGTCAAGTACCTATAGCTCTGACATGCTGTGCTTTCTGTGTGATTATTCTATCGACAGATACAAAGTCAGAAGACAGCCCTGAGCGGCGAATCCAGGAACGCAAAAGCGTGAAAGATATTGACTACCTAGGAATCGGGGCTTTTAGTATCTCAATTACAAGTTTACTTGCATCGATCCAGCTGTTTGGAAAGCAAGGGTCGAACTCAAAAACTGCTTTGGTATTGTTGGGTATCGCTGTCTTCTTCGGGCTCGTGCTTCTACTTATCGAAGCATTTTACTCCAAGGAGCCATTGATTCCTCTTGGTCTCTTGAAAACTGTCACGGGGATATACTTTCTTGCACAGATGATCCTGGTATTAGGACGAGAAGCTGTATTTGATTTCTATTTCTTTTTGTTTTCCCGAGAGTTCTGAGCTGATTTCTACAGCATGTATCAACCATAGCCCCGTACTTTCTGTGGACTGAAGACCTCAAATCGACAGCTGCTGCTTTACGTCTCATTTCTTCACCCATCGGATTTACTATCGGGTCTCTCCTCTCTGGTTACATTATTCAAAGGTAAATCCAGTCTTTCTCCAGTCTTAATACTTGTGCTTAAATTAGATCCAGGACCAGCAAATACAAAACTCTCTGTATGGCTTCACTTGTGTTTACGTCCATGGTGTACCTGGTCATTGCTCTGAGGTGGGGCTATCAGCCATACCGATGGGAGAACTTTTACATTCTACCAGCTGGAATGGGAATGGGTGCAATTCTTACCTGCACTTTCGTCGGAATGACCATGAGTACCCCGAAATCAATGCATGCCACAGCGATTTGCATTTACTTTCTCTGTCAGCAAGTAGGTGGAATCATTGGGACTGCAGCGGCCTCTGTCACACTCCGTACGATTTTGAATAAGACCCTTCAAGATTGGCTGAATGGCATACCTCGGAAACAAGACGTAAGTAATTTGAACCGCGGAAGCATCACAAAGTGAAGGCTTAATTTGACATGACCTGCAGGTGATACGAGAGATTCTCAATGGATCTGGGTCCTTAAGTGTCCCTGAGACACTTCGAAAGGTTGTTCACTTCGCTTATCGCCATAGCTTCCAATTTGTTGCAAGTAAGTAATTTTCCACGTAAGAAGATAGTAAACCCTTACAAACTTTATTTAGTTATTCCCTCTCTCGCAACAGCTCTTGTTTTACCTCTATTGTATTTAACACCAGAAGTCAAAATAGATTGAGGACTGGCACTATACAGTGCAGTATTTCTTAGATTGGTTTTAGAGAGTACTTTTGCTGGTTTTTTGTGTTTCTGTACTGTATATATTCCCTGGAAATTATCATTCCATTAGTTCCCCACATTTTCTCTGCGGTCGATAATACATGGAAACAAGCCCCTCAAAAAAAATGTACGATTTCTTGTATTATTATCTGCGGTTTTAAGAGCATGTGGCCACAGAAGTGATTCTTAAATACAAGATCATATTCGTTAACGTTACAGTATCAGAGGAAAAACCAGAACTCAAAAGTTTGCTCACCACCTTCCCTCCTTTCAAGATCCCTCAAATTAGACTACATTTAACAGAGTGGAAGGCATTATGAGAATGACTTGTCAAGTACGTAGTATAAACCTCTCGGAAAGTAAAGGTACGTCGTGCGTAGGGAAAGGCTCCACCACCTTTTTGTTGCAATCTCCAGTAATGAAGCAGCGAGATTTCGCCTTTCCATACTCTTCCTCGCCGAAGTTCTCGATCAGCTCCTTCACCAGGGAAGATGCTTCGAAAACTCTGGTTGGTTGTTGATGCTCTCTACCTAGCTCCCCCTCCATCATACCAGTAACGCACGTCCAAAGCTTGCCATCTCCTCCATATAATTCAACGGGATAATCCAGAGGCGACTGGTCTAAACAAATCTTTTGAAACTTCCGGAGAAGTTCAACACAGCGTCGATTCAAAGCTAAAAGATCGAAAAGAGGGATCTCTTCTTCTGACTTTAGTCTGTCCTTGAAGACCATTATCATATCTAGGGGGTCAAGTTTCGGGTGCGTTAGCCGCTTAGAGTTTGAACTCGTTGTCGTAACAGTTTCTTCCTTCAGAACCTTTGTGACAAGCATCTCCAACATAACGAGCGGTTCGGTTGCTGCTCTAGTCAAGATCCAGCGTTTCCCCTTTGACCTGCCCTTCGCCTTGTACTCCTCCTTCTGCAGCCAAAAGTAGGTTGACATCAGCTTGAGTTTTCGAGGTTTGTCGGGAGATAGCGGTAGTTTTGGTTGATTTTAATTCTTAGCTGATCGCGCTGCAGGTCTCCCTTGCTGATCTCTGGAAAGCGCGGTCACACTAATCCCTATAGCGAGAGCGTGACGAACAAGGCAGTCCCGTGGATTCTCTGGACGATCTCCCACGAAGATCAAAGAAGGCCCCTGCCAGCTGATCAATTTTTCAACATCAGTCCAAACTATGAGTCCTTGAGTTAGGTCCTAAATTCTGAGGATAGGAATACAAAGGGCACATTTACTGACCCAGGCTTTTCGAAATGGTGCCAAGTCGCTGCAATGCGTTATACAGGTGAGCAGTTGTCAGAATTGCGCCCTGATCACCAGACATGGTAATTCCCAATCCATGTATCTCTCCTAAAAGGCTTTGGACAATCAGGCCCAACAGCATGGGATGGTTGCGAAGTAGGTAGAACGTGCCTATTCATGGTAAGTCTAATGTACATGTAAACAACAAAACTAAACATACCCCAAAAATGCTGACCTGCACGATCACCAAAAGTTAATAACAGCATGTTTTGCCTGAAGTCCTCCTTCAAATCAGAATCAATTCGCTTTTCCAAAGATAAAATTGACTTCGAGTTGAGTTTCACAAAGTCGTTAGTTTGATCGAACTGGAGAGACTGTCTGACGGTTGTTGACATCCATTTTTGGAGTTCTCGGGCCTCTTGGAAACATTGTTCCAGTCCTTGACCAGTAACCTGGTGAACATCGACCAAGAGCTGCACCGCTAGTACCACCCAAGTGTAGATCTTTTTATCGGGATTCTCTGTCTTGAGGGTATACAGACCATGGATAAGCTGGTCGTTGTAGAAATCTCCTTTTTTTCCCATCGCTAGAAAGCCAAGCAATGAGAGACATTTAAAAACCATTTCCTCCTCTTCTGACAAACGGAAACTCAACCCTTGAATTTCCTGATAGAAAGGCGCCTTAGCTGCCATAAAGAAGTTCTTCAAAACTTCATAGGTAAGATGGCAGAACAATGTCCGAGAGCTGACTCCAACCCCACCTCCAGTGTATATCGCAAAATCCTGGGAATCCTTATCGTGGGGGGTCGGAGAGCAGTATTTTATGATTGCTCCATGGTCCTCAAAATGGGGGAATTCGGAAACGAATTCTCTAGTGAGGCGACGAAATAGTGCAATAGCCGTGTTCGTAACTAATGCAGCAGTCGTGAAAGTGATACAGTGTTCTCAATATTCTGCCCACTAAATCGTACATCCGTTAGCAAAGGCAATATTCAACTACTACCTCCTCCTCCATAGTAGATTGTAGACATTAACGAAGATGGGATGCCTAGAGATAAAGCGGAATACATCAGGCGTCTGACTCTTGTCTCTATCGGCAGAGCAGTAGACTGATAATACCACATCTATCTCGTAATGGCTATGTATAGGATGAGTGGAAGTGTGCTATGTTTGCTACTCACAGTCTGTCGAATGTAGTGACGAATGTCAGTCAGGTCCTTGAAGAGACAATATATTGCGAACGAGGTGTCTTCTTCTGTCTTTTTGATCTCGTAATCATGAATGGGCTTGTTCGATTTATTCGACACTGCAGTTGATGTCCAACTCGTGGGTTCTTCAATTTCCAAAAAACCAAAACGATTACAAAGATCACCAATATGTTTTCCAGACTTCAAGTCATGGTCCGGTTCTTTGGGTACCGTGCTTGTGGCTGTAGATCTGCTAAGTGGTTTCAGGAGCGCAAGTGTTTCGCTGAGGATTTGGATAAAGTACCGGTGCTTTTGGTTCGAAATATTCGTGGACTGATTCGCGAAATCCTGACTTCTGAGCATTGTTTAGTACGGAAACCAAAACAAAGACTGGAGCGATATCTATGTTAAAATGATGAAACTTACTCGTAAAACTTGTTACAGGCACTCCGAGCTACAATGATATCTTCTATGGTTTGGATGATATCATCAGGAACGGATGTTTTTGCTGTGCTTGCAATAACTTTGGAAATTATCGGTATATCAGCTACAGCGATAGAGAGTTTCTCTGATTTCGCTTTCTGCTTAGCCCTCTCCTTGCCCTTAAGTCTGCCTCCACTTGAACTGGCAGATCCGTTTGAAAAGCGGTCTTGCATAGATTCTGGCGTTTTGCTGGCGAGCCATGCCATCACCTTGCTGGTACCAGCTTTGTATCGCTTATATGTATCAAACATTTGAGGATCAAGCTCCATGCTGATTGATTTTGGCGAAACCGAACTGTGAAAGTGGACGTAGATGTGAATGTGGATGTGGGCAGCCTTGCGCACCGATATGGACAATCTTAAGAGGTTAATAGAAATGGAAATGGCTGAAATGAAGGTACAACTCCGGAAGAGCATATCCGATGCCAAGCTCAAAGATCTTGAAGGTAACCTATGGTGTGCAAGTATGAATACATTTAAAATATTCACTAAATAGTTCATATTCACAGACTGGTTTCATAAACAATGATAAACATATGAGGGACTCTCTATAGACACAGCAAAGTCAAACGAAAGATAAGTACCAACTAAGTCAAACCCTAGACCTTGTCTTCGTTTGTTATTTATTTGAATCAAGATGATTATAATGTTGGTAAGTATAATAAAAGCATCATGTTTACTAGACTTTGCATGCTTAAAGTCTAAAGCAAGATAGAATAATATTTTATGCGAAAATATAGACGAGAAGTGGACTCACGAATTCAAAATGGGCAGAGGTGTGGGGACTATAAGCATATCGTATTCTACAGGAAGAGATGTTTGGCCAAGCGAGGCAGGCTATTGAGTGCCCAAACCACATGCTAGAGACCAAATGGAGGTTTGACCAAAAATGACAAGAGGTGAGATTCAAGTGTTTGTGGTAAGAGAACCAAGTCGTTCGATATATCTAAACTTCAACTCCCTCAGTATAAAGTCTCGGAGGAAGGCCACTGTATGTACATTTTCCGTGACTTACCAATCTCTAATAACCTACAAATAAGTATATCATGATTAGCGAATGGCAAACAAATATAAGTCTTCTGCATGTTTGTCTTTGATCCATAATATGGCGTTGCTCATGATTGTTGTAATTGCTAGAAACATACATTGATTGGGCATAGGACTTATGATGCAGAATCATAAAGTCAAGGGTTTCTTCAGCTGTGCTGGAAGTTAAACTCAGACAAAGACAGCGTTGATTATGGCAACCAAAGTTGGAAAAGGAAGAATTTGTTTTTGTTTTTGCTAATAAAGAGAGAGTATGGCCTCCAGGGACTTCCCAGCACATTAATAAAGTGGACCATGGCTTTCTGCCAGACTTCCAAAGAAATTCTTAAGGTCTTCTAATGCAGCATAGAGGATTTGATGCTTCCATTCGTTTTAGACAGTCTTTGTGCTTTCATCAATTGAGATTCCAAACCCAACTTTCGCCATTCCATAGCTTTGCCCCACCGCTTCACTACCATAAACTCTCATCTCCTTTTCATATGCAGCAGTCACACCTTCTTTGTACCCCCCTGCTTCAGTAAGAAGCCTACCCAGAAGCGCAGAGTCTCTGCAAGCGGTGTTGGCTCCTATGCCCCCGGCTGGAGTCATGGAATGCGCAGCGTCTCCAATGACAGTAACGCGGGGTTCGTTCTCCCATTCTGGAACACCAGTTGGCGTGGAGCAAGTGATCTTCCAAAATGCAGCCTCAGACTCAACCATCTCATCAAAGAGGGGCCGTAGTCGCGGGTGCCAATTTGCTGTAAACTCCTTGGCTATCTTAGCTGCTGGAGTACCGATCAAAGAGTAGTCATCGTTTGGGGCATTGATAACACCCGGATTAGCCCCCATGGTCCATCCAAACTGGACACTTGGATTGTCCATTTCGCCTGGTCGTACGTTGGTAATCACGAACACTTTTCCCTTGGGGTTTGTGTCATCTATCATTCGCCAAACACCTTCGCCAATTCCTTTAAAGGCAGATGAGGGTGCCTGCCCGTGTATTCCTCTCGCACCTGTGTCATAAACCTTCAAGGCTCCCTTACTGACCTGCTTCGCAACTTTGGAGTAAATGCCTTCACCACCAACCAGCATTTCCCCTTCAACTGATTTGGAACCGTCTGCGAAGACGGCGTGAACGCCAGATGGCGTTAACTCGTAACTTGTGACGTGATGAGACCAGTTGATGAAAGGCTCACAACCTGACATAAACTCTTTGCGCATATCCCCTCTTGATATTCCTACAATTTTTCCATCGCGCGATGAAAGAACTTCTTTCGAGGCGTTGGTTTTGTCCTCCCCATTCTTTGCCGACGCATGCATTGGCTCGGGAATAGTCTCCCCTGTCGTCGCATTGATAGCACTAAATCCACCACCTCCAGTCTTCCCGCATGTATCCCAGAATCTTGCCCATTTCTCTGGTCCGAGGACAGATTCAATGGCGTCTAGACCTGCCGAGGATAGGCGAAGTCTATATCCCTGTGCTCGAAAGGAGATTGAGCTGTCTCTCTCAAATATCTGAAAGGGTATCGAAGCGCGCAGGAGGGATTGCGCGAGTAGAAGGGAGGAGAGACCTGCGCCTGATATGAGGATAGGTTTTCGGGTAGTTGCTGCCATTTTCGTGTTTCTAAAGCCAAAGTCACAGAACAAACTAGAGTACTTGATAGATGCAAATTACATCTTTGGTTCGTCCATGGGACGGTACATATAGTCAGCTGCATTGGTGTTGGTGCTTCCTACCGGCACTCCGTGGGATGTGGCTTGTTGATGCAGCATCCGACGTGGGTTGATTTCTAACGCTTCACACACACGTGATAATAATAGTTGGCCTCGAGCAGACCTAGGCACGATATAAACGTTTCTATATCGGAGGTCCTACGATAGATATCGTATCATAAATATATTAATAATACGATATCGGTTTTTTAACAATATCCGATATAATATCGATTATTATATATATAACGTAAAGAATCTATAAATCCGGGCCCGGACTAATTAGTATATTCTATTTACTCTAGCTCCCTAGGCTCCTTAGGCTTTAATAAATAATACTACTACTTATACTACTACTATTATTACCCTAATTATTATAAATCGCTCTTTATTTAACTAAAATAGTACTATTTAATTCTATTCCTAGTTTATTTTATAAAGACCCTTCTAGAGGTTACGAAATATTACTAAAATAACCCTAGGCTAATATAATAGCTAATGAGCCTATACTACTTCTACTATATCGAAAGAAGGCCCCGAAAGTTAAGAACTCTAATACCTTTATTTTTCGTTAACTAAATCCTCTCTATACGCGCTATACTATAAATAAACGCTACGATTATATAGAAATCTATTATATCTAGCCTAGTTATTTTTATTCTAAGGAAATCCTTTAAAAGGTTATTACTACCGGAAACTATAAGACCTATTATCTCTACTAATATCTTATCTTAGTACCTAGACCCTTTTATAAAGACTTTTAGTAATAGGCTCTCTATTTACCCTACCCTACCTACCCTAGTCTTACCCCCGGCCTACCCTAACCCCGACGCCTACTACCTCTAGCCTTTATTTAAGGGTCTAAGGGAAAATAGTAATTCTTTAGGCTATAGCCTCTAAATTAACCTTTTTATATAAATTCTTAAATTAAAGTATATTACTACTACTATTATTATAAACTTTTCCTCTCTTTTATAAAATACTTTCGATATTAAATTTTTAATCTATATTATTTTTATAGGCTATATCTTAGTCTAAGATATTAAGATATTATATTAAAGCTAAAAATAGATATTTTTACTTTCTCTAAATAGAATTTAGCTTATAGCTATTTTATAATAACTTTACTACTATATATTTAATTAAGTCTATTAAGTAGATTTAGAATAACTAAAGTATTATATAAATAAGAGTAATATTTAGTATTAACTTTTAAATACTCTAAACAAATATTTCCTAAGATTAAGTACTTTATTAGAATTCTTTTACTAGACTTTTATAACTTACTATAATTTTATATTATTATTACTTAAGTATTAACTAATAATTTAATTAATAGAGAGGATTATACTTATTATACGTAAAATACTTTAAATTATTATACTAATACTAAAGGGTAAGTATTAGTTTAACTTTATTATTAAATATAAGATATAATATAGGAAAAGACTAAACCTTAGTATTAGACTATTCCTATTATTAATATATACCGAGTTAAAGGTATAGAAGTTATATTACTATAATATAGGTAGAACTAGCCTAGTTAGATAGTCTATACTACTAAGTATATTTACTTAGATATTATAGTAATACTAGGCCTACTTTAAAAAAAGTAAAAGACTTAGTATAAATAACTAATTATCTAAAGTTCTTAACTAATTAAATCTATTAATACTTTATAGTTTATAAATCTATCTAAATCTACTAATTCTCTATATTATCGTTATTTTATCCTTTACTAATATCCTTACGTTTAACCTATTCTTCGACTATAATCTTAATCTTATTTATATTAATAAGTATAACTAATACCTAGTAGGGCTTTAATTTCGTTATTATATTAGTAGGATTTATAGTTCCCTTAATCTAAAGAATCTTATAGATTTTATATCGTTTATACGCCTAGCGTAATACTATTACGTTAATTATAAGACGCTTCTCCTTTATTATACTAAGTTTTGTTAAGTATTCGTATATTAACTTAGAATCTATATAAATTATTAATTTAAGTATTTTACCTAGGATAGCCTTTAGCGTTAACTTAATAACCTTTACTATATCGAATCCGTCGCTTAAAGTATATAACTCGGATACTAATATACTTTATATAATTTGTTTATATTTTATAGAACTCTAGTATAAAATAACTATATTATTATTCTTATTCGCTAGGTATAAAATATAGCTTATTTAGAAGGAAAGGTTAGTTAGGTTTATAAAAGAAGTATTTATAAATAATATAAGGTTTAGTAAGTTAATATTTAAAGGTATATATTTAAGTTCGCGCTTCGGATTATTAATTAACTATTAAAGGTATTTATTTAATATATTAATATTACTCTTCTTAAGGTTTAGAGTTTATATTATAATACTTAAATTAAATACTATCTTAGGTTAGTATACTATAGCTATATAAGCTCCTAGTACTTATTAAGTAATATATTAATCCTTTATAGAATAATCCTTATAAATAATACTATAAGTACTAATAATATTAGTAACTCTATTAGTTACTAATTTAACTCGATCTCTATAGTTATAGGTAAGTATAATAGTACTATCCTTTACTAGGGTAATTCTACTACTATTAAACTCTAAAGGTTTATCTAGAGTTAATTCTTTAGTAGACTTAGATTTAAATATAGCCGACTCTACCTTCTTCTTATCCGCGAAGGCGGTATTACTAAGAATAAGAGTATTACTAGTCTAAAGTCTAATTATATCCTAAAGTCCCGCCTTATTTATATAGAGTAAGCAGGAATCGTAGGTCGATTACTATATATCTAACTTCTTTATATAGTGTTTAATATACGTATTATACTAGTAGTTACCTAATTTAGGGATACTATATAAAAGTTTAATAATCTTAAAGTATAATTTCTCCTATTATAAGCTACCCTTTAGTTCTTATATAAATATAGGGCAATTAAGGTTTATTATTAATTAAGTATATACCTAAATAATATCTTATAGCTAGAGTTTAATTACTATAAGTATTATAATAATTTATATATTAACCTTTTAGATTATAAGTAATTATATTAAAACTAAAGAATTTCTATTATTATTAAATACTTTAACTATAAGTCTAGATTTCTTAAATACCTTAGAAGTACCCTTATTCTTAAATATATTAATAAATTAAGAACTAAATATATAAGTATTTAGTAGTAGTTAATTAATAGTAATAATCTTAAAGACTTTATTATTAGTTAATTCGCTTATCTTAATTTATCTAGAATTATTAAATACTAAATATACTACGCTATTATCTATAAAATATACCTAGTACTTTAGTTCTATAATATTACGTTTTTTATAAACTAGAAGTACTTTAGTATAATAAATAGCTATAGTCTTTTATAGTTATTAATAACTATACTTTAGTAGTATAGGATCTTTCTTATTCTAGTTATCTTTATTAGAGTCTAGCTTAATTTATCTTAACTTTTAGAGTTATTTATATCCTTACTTTAGTTAATTCTTATTAGAGTATTTATTAGGATATTCTATAATATCTCTATATTTGTAACGGTTCTAACTATCACGTGCTACTTGTATTATGTGGCGTCGCTTAGCGACCTATACTATGTATATAGACTCGAGCTCTCTCGAGCTCTCCTCTTCTCCTTAGCTTAGAATCTTCGAATAAGACAGTTTTACGATTCTAAGCTAAAGAGAAGAGGAGAGCTCGAGGGAGCTCGAGTCTAAATACAAGGTGTGGTGCCAAGCCACGCTAGTCAAGGCTGAGATAGCACGTGACGGTCAGAACCGTTATATAAAGAGAAGTAAAGCTATTTTTAAGTAGTTTATAGGAGAGTATTTAAATCTTAGAAGAAGTATTTATAAAGATATAGGAATTTAGTATATATTCTCTAAAAATATATTTAACCTAGTTATAAAGAAATATATTATAGGTATTATAGAGATATATATATTAGAAAGTCTTAGTATTATTATAAGTACTATTCTTATAGTATTTTATATCTAGCTTAATCGTATAATTATAATATTCTAGTCTAAGATCTATAGGCTTATAGCTATATTCTTTACCTATCTAGTTAATAAGACTAACCGCGAGAATAGACCTTTATAAGACTAGATTACTAGTATTAGAAAGTAGCTACTAATAATAAATTATTTCCTAGAAGTAATTTAATTAACTAGCTCTACTAAAGAGAATAATTAATAAGTTAATTATATACTAAAGAACGCTTATATCTACTAACTTAATTATAAATTTATAAATTAGAAAGATATAAACTTCTTAAAATTAGTAGATTATAATAAGAAACTCTCTATTAACTTTAGGAGTACTATCTAGATATAATTTATTAAAGGCCTAATAAGTAAAAAGCCGAATTCGTACTTTTTTAATAATAGTATTAAATTCCGAAGCTAGAAGCGTCTCTAATACTTAGTTAATAAATTATACTCGCTTAAGGTAAATATCTTACTCTAACTCTTAGTAAATAAGCTTCTTTTCTTATAGAATAATATAAAATACTATATTTACTTATATAGTAAAGCCTTATATAATTAAAGGTTCTACTATATAAATTATAAGCTCCTACGCTTTCATTTATTATAACCCTAAGATTATATATTAGAAATTAGAGTATAGATAGCCTCTAATTTCGTATTATTATTATCTAATATATAATAAGTCTAAATAATTATATTTAATAGGTTTATTTAAATATAGAACTACCTAGGAATTCCTAATAACTATTTAAGGTAGTCTTGTGACAGTTCTGGTTCCAGACCTGCCACGTGAGCTCTCACCGCCTGGCAGAATCCTGTATATTAGCATCGTTCAGAGCTGTCTTAGCTCTTCACCTTAGTATTCTAAGAATGGATCAGTTCTACCATCACACGTCGTTCTGCCCCGTCACATTATACTAAGGTCTCCTTTCTCATCCTGTGAAGGATCTAAAACATATCAGGCTCTTGACCTCCCTTCCATTCCAGCCTTCTGTCGCCGTCCAGCTCTGCGAGCCTCTCGGCCTCCCAGCCCTCTACCTCGACACAACTCTCGAATCGACATTAAGCTCAAGACCCCTCTTCTGGC